>VZRR01007168.1:387255-489390 GCA_013398015.1 Oreocharis arfaki | reverse complement strand
GGTCCGACAGCCAATCTGCGCCTCACACACACAGACGGGGGAGGCAGGGCCGGGACGCGCTGTGTATTCGGCAGCGAGAGTAGAGGGGAAGGCGGGGTCTTGTGGAGATGGACAGGCTGTTTGGCCAATCAGCGCAAAGCCCCGGCTGACGAGCACTACCGGCTGACGTTGCGTTCGCCCGGTTCCTTCTGGGCGGGGCCCTCCTCTTGCGCGCGGGGCTGCCGGTGGCTCCCATTGGCCGGCGGGGAGGGCGCGCGGGCTGGGGCGGAGGGCGCGCCGCGGAGGAAGTAAACAACCCGCCAGCGCGCGAGCGGCTGTTGGGGTCGGGTGCAAAGGCGTGCGGCGTGCGGGGGCTGTGGCGGCAGCGGGGCCGCGCGTGACCCCCGCAGGGCGCCATGTCCAGCCCCGGGGCTCCGCCTCACTCGGCCTCACAGACCCCAAACATCTTCTCGGCCTTCAGAGCTCTTAACAGTCACCGCAGACTCTCTCATAGCCTCCACAGCCCCTCAAAGTCCTCACAGCCCCCACAGATTCTCTCACAGCCTCCTCAGCACCCTCACAAGCCTCCACAGCACCCTCAGAATCCTCATAGCCCCCTAAGCCCTCACAACCCCCAGAGACGCCCTCCCTGCCTCCTCACCCCCCACTTCCTGTGCTGGCAGAGGCAGCGCGGTGTTGTTGACATGCAGTGGGTTGTTTATTTTCGATATACTGCTGTGTCACTGCACCCTAGTCACGGGTTCGGGATTGCCCGGCGCCACTCGCGGTGGGGTTTGGGGGGGTAACAATCCGCCTTACTCATGTGTCTGCTGTGCAGTCCTTTGCCTGTGGGATCCTAGCAGGCCACTGACATAATTCCTAGGTTTTAGCTCAAAATACGATGAATGAAGAGCAAATTCGTTCTGTTTCACAGTTAATGGGCACTTGTGTGCCCTAAAAATCTCTGCTCCATCTAGATTAATTGTATCGATAAAATACAGCGCTGGATGTTATCACATGTGCGGCTGCCCTACCATTTCAGAGGCAATGTTGGAGGGCGTGGAGCCACTTCTAGCCCTCTCCCCACCTCCCCAACACTTTTCTTCGTCTCGTAATTAATTCCTCCTTTTGCCAGCTCGCCCATGTCCTCACAGAAGACACTGTCCAAGTTGGTGGGCAGAGCACACGGCAGGCCCGTGACAGCCCAGCAGCCACGCCACGTTCGTGTGCTGTCGGGGTGCTTAAACTGCAGGGCAGGGCAGGGTGTTGGCCACTGATGCTGTTCCTGGTGCCTTCTCACTCTTAATAAAAGTGTCCCTGCCAAAGGTACGTTTTATTTGAGTTAGGGCTTTGTGTGTACCAGTCATGTTAAGTGTAAAAATAATCCTTTTCCCGTAATACAGCTGCAAAGGTCGTTTCCCTAGCCAGTAATTTTGACCACACGTCTCTTAACTTTCTGTCTTGATTTGCTTTCAAGGTCATTATTGGACTACTTCACCTATGATTCATTATGACATGACAACTCTCAGCAATTCCTGACACCAACTTCCACCACCCACTTGTTTTGTTTTTGGATAAATAGCTCTATGTTTTCTTTCATTCTGCCTCTCAGGTGTGGGAAAAGATATTTTTTGAAGTCTCCAGTAACTCAATTTGGAAGCTGGCATGCCAAACCTTGTACTTGCCATTTGGATTGTTAATGTCTCTTTTTTTTTTTTCGTACTTCTCTATTCTCTGTTTGTTCACTGCCTGCTCACAATCTGTTTAAGCTGCACACTTTTTGGTTTATGTTTTTAGAGCATCTAACACAGTATATTTTTTGTACATGATTAGAACTCCTAAGTGTTATGGCAATACGGTAAATAAATTGTAACTTCAGAAATGTAATTATTCCCAAAACAAGAATTATAAACACTAGAAAACTGACATTAAATTTAGTTTTTAAAGCCATTCAGACACGTTGGCACAAAAATACGCAACTAAACTCCTCATTAGTTAATGGTGTCATGGATTTACTATACAATTATATTGCATTATATTGTTGATAGCCCTTGGTAGAATTAAACTGGTTTTTGAAGATTAATTCCTTTTATTTTTCATTCTTTTCTACCTGGTCCATCAGTTGGGTGAGGCTGAGATTTCCATAATTGTTTAGGTTTCATTCTGTACTTCCACATGAAAATTTAGAGTGGTTTTAAATGTATAGAGCAAGGTGAACTTTGTTCATTGCACGCTTATTCTGGATGGTTGCTGAAGGATATATGTGGGAGGAAGAAAGGAAAACTTTTGAAAGAAAGGGCTTGGGTTCTCTTTTTTGTTTATGTTTTTTTTTAGTCATCAACCTTTGGGCTTGCTTGACAGTAACTATGAATAAGCTGTTTCTGTAAGAAGAAATGTATCACTGTTTTCTGGTCTCTCTTCAAGTCCTTTGCTCTTACTTTGCACTGACAGTGTTTTTGGTAGGGAGTTGAGAAAGCAACGTATGCATAATTCAGTCACGCAGAATTTTGGGGCAGTGGACATGTGTGATCAGACCAGCAGGGACCTGCAAAAACAGAACTAATAGAATTGGATTTTTCCGCTGGGCTCTCTCTGGCTTAAAAGGAGTGCTTAGCATTCCTGAAAATTAATTTGTTCATGTTTTTGTATGTGACTATTAAAAAAATACTTCCTGAAACTACAAGCTAATCTATAATTTGCATACTCTTTCTGAACTTTCATTAGTAGGAAGAACAACTATTTGTTTTCTCTCTCTTTGAATAAGTATTGTTTAGAGTCTTTTGTGCAGTTGTGGAATAAAAATTACTGATTTCCTGTAGTAATGATTTTTTATTTTTTTAGCTTACATAAAACATTTAAGTATACCTGTTAGTGTATGATACCCTTCCATTACTGAAATAATTGTTTAGCTATGGGATTGGATCTAATTTTACTATTTTTTTTGCCACAAATAATTGTAGCTTTCACGAACTTTTGTACGTTTCTGTCTTACCATTTCTCTGGCTACTTGTCTGGCACATAGCCGTAATTCTCCCTGTAAAGTCAGTGCCCCAGTTTTTATATAGAATCAGCTTTATATTCTTCAGATTTAGTTACAGAAACCAACATAGCCTGTGTATGAAATGTTTCCTTAACTGTGGGTGCATTGTCTTTCAGAAACTAAAGAGAAATCAAGATCCTCTCCACATGTCTCTTGATCTTCACCAGACTTGAAGAACCTGTAGTTCTTAGAGCTGGAGGTATGTTTGCTTTGTGTTTCATGTATTTGCTCTTTCTACCCTACCAAGTGTCTGCATGAGGCAGGCACTGTAAAAGCCCAGATATTTGAAACAATTTCTTTCATTACAGTTTCTACAAGTGGCTATATGTCTGTAATACAAAGCAATTAAGCTATTGGTAATTGTATTGTTGAGCCAAATGGAGGGCCAAATATGTCGTCTATGACTGAAGTACTGAGGAACAAGGAATGGGTTCCTGTAGGTATCTCTGAAATTCCACAGGGAGTGATATTATTAATTTAGTTAAGATACAAGAGGTAAATGGTTTTGGATGTGATGTTGCATGATTTATTGCTCATTTCTTCTAGTTACAACAGCCTATATTATGCCCATCCTCAGTTACATCTACAGGAGCAATTACCCAATAAAAACCAGAAAGGAAATCAGTTTTGTTGAGTAGTAAAACACAATCCTGGCTCAGTCTTACTTGTGACATGTTCATAAAAGAAAAGGAACTGGAGAAATTACCTCTGTAGAAATTTAGAATAGTAACTTCCCAGAAGTATTTATCAACCAAAGGATGTTAAGCGAAAGGTAAGATTCACAGTTTTTAATTGTAGGTGTTACAGTTTCACTTATCATGTATTTCTATACATTTATTCAAAATAAATTAATGTAATTGTTCATAATGTGTATTTTTGGCCCAAATTCTTCCCTCATTTTAACTTTACATCTCCAAAGTAGCCTGCTCTGATTAACTTCTTAGCAGATCTGCTTTCATAGTAGGTCATACTGTGATTTTTACAAGACGCAAAGTTAGCTCACAAAATCAAATAGAACAGTGGTTTTAAATTAACCAGTTAGCATGGGTTATTCTGCAGATGGGGAAACTTCCCTGTCCATTGTATGTCAGTGGAATAAGAAAATGAAATTATTGTGACATTTCTCAAGATTCAGAGGACAGTAATACCCTCTGTGTAAGGTACAGATAGGGAATTCTAAGTTGTCACTTCAGTTTGCAGCAGGCTTGCCCTACTTCCTTGAGCAGATCTCTCTGTCTACCTTGTTTCAATCCCTTAGTCATTTAATGGAAATAAGAATTCCTCCCTTTCTCCAAAAAGTGTTTTTAGAGATAAAATCTGTTAATGACGAAGAACCTCACACATTTTGGTATCAAGGGTTATATAAAGTTATTGTAAAGCCAACCCAAGGGCTGCCTTTATCCCCGCGGTTGTGTGGAATCCACTGTATGCCAAGAGTCCTCTGCACGTGCATTTCCAGGCAGGAGCTGCATGGGGTCTTATTTCTCTCATCCAGGCCTTCCTTGCTGTGTTGAAATAAGATGCCGGAACCTTCACAGCAATCGTGATGATGCTCACTTATGAAAATGTATAGATTTGAATTTAAGATTTTCAGGCACAAAGATTAAAGGCAGACATATTAGAAGAGTTCTCAGATTAATTTAGAGGGAGCTGCAGGTCCTCAGCACCTCTCTGATAATGAGGATTTGGTTGTTTACTTGTTCCATTACACTCCTTTCACCATCTATCTAATCCTATCACATAATTGTCTATAGAAATCCTCAGACGCTTGGTTTCTTTACTGTTTTGTATAATTGGGGATGGTGTCACCATGCAGTGAAAAGAGCCACAGAATGCTGTTTTTCAAAGGCATATGCTCCCATTTGCACAACACTTTCTCACTGGATCATGAATGAATAGTAAGATTATTCTGCCTGTTTGTTTTCCTATTGTTGGATAGTTGCTGTTTGGGATATATAGATTTAGGATTATGTGAGAGATTATGCAGCTCTGCTAGTGAAAGAAACATAAATGTGCCCTTTTTCAATACACAGTTTTGGCTGTATGTCCAGGTCATTAAGATAGGGAAACTACTAAAGCAACCAGACTCTTGTTCACTAATTTCACAGATTGTCTTTGGAGAATTGCAGAGTGGAACAGAAATTGAAGATACCCAGTTTATGTAACTGAAAATAAAAATGATATCCTTAACATCAGTTTTCAACTATTCATGGTAATGAGCAGACAGGACTGTTTTCATAAATGAAAAGCATTTTTTTTCCCCAAACTGAGTGCAAACGAACCTTTCCTGTTACCTTCTTTGAAGTATATCATATCTACTAAAAGGTGTTTTATATCAGTTAGCCGGTATGTGTTTAATTCTTTGATTTTGAAAAATTATTAGCAGAAGTAAATGCCCTCTAGACAGTTTATAAATGAGAACTTTCAGCTTTATGCACAGGTTTGATGAATCATAGAATCCACCCTCCCTGCTTGAGTAAGAAAAATCTGGGACTGTGTTCAGAGAAAAATTGACATGGCTTGGAGAAGTGCGTCTGCTGCTAGGTGCTAATTGCCCAGTGGTTGGTTGGTGATGGAGTCAGATTTCGAGGCAATGCAGGTACAGGTGCCACGGGCAAAGATGAGGGTCGCTGCTCTGACTGGAACTGAGCCGGTTCTGGAGGTGTGGCTGACAGGGACGGCACTGTGCTGGTCACTGCTACAAAAGACTGGGCTGATACACTGTGTCAACAGGCTGTATAGCACTCGTAGCAATCTGTATCAACACCAGGCAGTCTGCTAATTTCCTCTTCTCCCACAAAGAAAGGCCTTTTTGATGCCCAAACAGGGGCATGAGGAATTTGAGATAAGGACAGAGGAAAAGGTAACGGGCAAAACATGGATGAACAATGCTAGAGAGGGAAGAGCGGAATGATTGTGGAGCATTTTGGTGGTTGTAATTGTGGTGAAGGAATGAGGGCAGTACTGTGTGTAGCTTCTGTTGGTGTTGATGTTATTTTGATTTTGGTGCGGAGAATTCTTTTGGTTGATGTAAGTGAAGTTTGTGATGAATGTGTATTTTAATAATAATTCTTAAACATGGTACCCAGAGGCGAGGGATGGAATGTATTGGCTTTGCGTGGCAAGGTTTGGGTAGCTGGGCATAGGGGCTACACTGGTGGCTTCTGTGAGGAGCTGCCAGAAGTTTCCCCCATGTGCAATATAGCCAATGCCAGCCTACCCGGTGCTAGCCCCTCAGGGATGATGTATTTAAGAAGGGAAGAAAAGCGTGATTATGGGTTTTCTCTGGTGATGGTCCCTGTTTCTACCTCAGGGAGAGCAGAGCTTGGTTCCACCAGTCTCTTTCTGGAACTCACTGATGCTCCTTAACCTTCCTCCCTCCGCTCACAGCGCTGCCACCAGTGTGAGCGGATCATTCTCCTCGGCCACCGCTGGCTCCGCTGTTCCCTCTCTGCCACCCGCTCCTGGGCCAGGCTCTGGCACCTGGGCGGCGGCGTGTTCCCATGGCAGCTCTGTCCGAGGCGCCACGGCCGTTCTGGCGGGTGCCGAGGACGTGGCTTTGTGCCCGTCCCGTTGAGAGGGCACCGGGCAGCGGGGAGAGCGCCTCCGGACCCGCGGGAGGACGGACGGACGGACGGACGCCGCGCCCCGCTTGGCTCTGCCGGAGTGAGCTCCAGGGGGTGCCCCTGGCTGTGGGAATGCCGTGAGCTCCTGGGAATCCGCAGTTTCCGCTTCCCAAAGGTGCGCTGAAAATACCTTTATCGGCATGTAAGGAATTATCTTAAATGTGTAGCATGACACTACAGACATCTCGGACAACACATACTAAATGCGCTGCTTTACTGTTCGGCATCATTAGCAGATTGCCTTTTTGTTAGTATATATGAGTCTAGTTTAATTGTTGCAAAGGGAATTAGTGCCCAGTGCTTTGGTGCCCTCACAAAGTCAGTGCTTGCTGACACACCTGAGAACGCAGAGTGAGCCCGATCTGTTCCAGGATGGAACAAAACGTGGCCGTGCCCGTTCGGAGCGGCTCAGTGAGAAGTTGTGACTCAGAGGCAGCCTCTGAATCATACTTCCCCTGAGCTGTAGCATTGCACAAATGGGGAGTGTGCCATCAGACCCTGCCAGATGGAGCACGTTCCTTTCTTCATGTCCAGCCAGCTCCCCGCACTGACACAGAAGGGAGTAGAATGACGATTTCTTCTGACCCAAATTCCCCCCACTGCTCCACTTGCTCATGGAAGGAAATAATGTCTCTTAGAGGTTGTCTCATTAATTTAATGCCCTTAGCACAGCTTTCAGGAAGGGTGGCGTAGAATGCAGGAATGCCTTACTAGTTCCATGCAGAACTCTGTACCCATCAGCTGCCCGGAGTATTGTTTCTCTGCTCACGTGTAGGTAGATGAGACATTCTACTCACTTGTCAGGTCTGAAACTAATGCTTGTTCCTTGGGCACTCACTTTTCATCCTATGGGAAGCAGATCTCATGTCACAATGAGAGAAGATATCAGCAACACATACATGACTTGCAAAGGACCATTCGAGTTTGCAGGCAGACTTGGCAATAATCACCAAGTACAATATGATTAGACAAATCTGAGTTCTTAGACTTTTTTTAAAGCAAATGAGTTGCACTCACATGCAAACCAACAAAAATACACTTTTTGTCAGTTAAATTTCAGAATTTAGGACTAGTATAATCAAATAATCAACCAACCAGCTGCAATGACTTCTAGCACATTCAGGCAGCAGATTTTGCAGATGAACAGTGATTTACCTGTAAATGAAATTGAGATTAAAGTACTCATTTGTTAATATTAGATCAGCTAGCAATGCAAAGGTCCATTGTTCTTGATGTCTAAAGAGGTTAATGATTTTGGTAGCCAACTGGCAATCAAGCACTGAGAATTCCTAATTTGGTAGCAACAGTAATTCTTTATGAAGCCTGGCAGTGTATAGCATTTTTTTTCTTTCTTGGTTTATGAAGAAGGATAATCTATAGCAGATAGGATAGTGTGTGTTCTAATAGGTTATTTCAGTGTTAAACATCTATACTTTTATAGTGAAATTTTCAGAGGATTTTACCTGAACCATTTACTTAAGGGCCGAATTATGCCCCTGTCAATACAGGAGGAAATGCATGAGGAAATACTAATTTGCTCAGTTTAGCCTGTAGGGCAGCTTGGGTGAGTAGCTGCTCAGCAGCACAGATATAGATTGTGCAATCTAATTTTAAGTACATAACTTGAGATTCCATTCTTTATGATCCTTACACCTACATTTGTTCTTCAGAAGGAGCTTTCACAGATTCACAAGTAGTTTTCACAGCAACTAAAACTTTTTACAAAAGAAACTAATTTATAGTAAAGCCAGGAGAAAAATCGTATTACAATAAATTGAAAGGATGGGAGATTGTTGCTGAGTGTTTGCTGTCTCCTGATATTCAATTGTTATTCTTGCTAATCTTTTATGCTTGCCAAACTTTACTTTCCATCACTTTTTCCACAAAATTAAGAACAGACTGATTAATGAGTTATCAAAATTATAAAAATTATAATGTGCCAGTATTTTTTAGGAAGCCAACATTCATTCTGTAAGATCCACCCTTATGGTGTAGAAGTAAAACTTATAAATCTGATCTCATCTATCTTTATGACTGGCATAGAATGAGACTGGTGAACAAGGGTTAGTCTGCTTCCACTGGGATTAATCAAGGTTTTGTGGAGCCCTGGGAAGAGACATTATCTATTCTGCCTTTCTAAGTAGCTGTGACATAATTTATATTATTCATTTTAGATTATACTTTTTTTTAATACATCAGTATAGATTAGGTCAATGCTTCTTGGTACTGATGCACCTTGGGCGGTGGAGTAATTTTTCCCTATAACTGCGGCTTGATGGGAGTGAGTAGGGGAAAGAGTGCGTGTGAATATGTTATATCAGGGCAGAATCAGTCACTTAATGCTTTTCAGGACTTCCCTTAGTACTATGCTTTCAGTAATAGAACATTCTGTTACTTAGAACTGTTGTCAGTTCAGTGTAATTTCTGCGTATTTGTACAATATGCCACATAATGACCTTAATATTTAGCATATTCTGCATAATAAGTAGCATAATTACCACAACATAAAAAATAAATAATGATAATACAGGAACAGTGAGACTCTAAATTGTATTTCATACTAGATTAGAACAGGCTTACATCTGTATTTTTCAGAAAGACATTTGATATATTTTGAAATAAAGTACCTTTTCATTAATTTCAATAAAAACCTTTCTGAACTATCTGGAGACTCACGAAGATAAAATGTGCAGGGTATGCGTTTGTATCACTTCATTTCATAGCAATGCATTTTCATCTTCAGGCAGTGTATAAAGGAATAGCATACAGAAAATTTCAAAATCCTTACTGACATTCTGCTGGTGCTTTCTTATTTATATTCTGAAGTGTTCATGTTCCAAATCTCAATTATTTTTGAATCTTGCAAAGAGGACATGGCATTGGATGCTAATCCCTTCAATAGAAAAGCATGGTACGACATAATCAAGCTGTCTTTCATACAGTTTAACAAACAAATTATGTTCCAAAAAAGTTTATAGAATTCATTACTATTTGTATGGATAGTTACAGAACAAAATCAAGGTTATACATGTAAATGACATAAATAACTTTAAAGAATGAACAGGTACAACGGATAATACTCCTATGTTTATTCTTATTTGCGTATTTAAATACCTATTGTTAGTTTAATAATATGTAGATGGCAGTTTTTAAATAATTTAGACTGAAAGCAGGTGGTGAGTAAGTGTGCAGGAAAAGTTGTATTTGATGGGATTCCTACATACAATGATTGCTCATTTGATGAGCACTGGCCATAATACTTTCTCTAGAAAATAAATGAAATAAAAGTAAATAACACAACATTTCTCCTGAAAATCTTTTAGTGACATTATTATTTTGGTTTGAATCAAGACCGGAGCATTTGCTTGGTCTTTACTGCACTATGAATAGGTGTGCTAGGACCTTCTGAATGCCCAGTAAAACAGCAGCATGAGTCAAATAGTTTGAAGAAAAGAAAAACTAGTAAGGACAGCCTTTATGGGAAGGTAACTGTTCTGTTAGGAGATGGGGGACAGATGCAGGCCTCATACAGGTGGAGATAACTCAAGAGGTCCTTAGAGCAACACTAATTTGCCATAACTGACAAGTGGATTGGGTCATCCTCCCTCTCAAAAAAGTTCACTTCTCTTAGCCTTCACATTATTTTTACATTCTTCTCTTTGGACCCATGTGAAAGCATTAATAGAGTTGAATAGTTCAGAGAAATGCTGCAGTTTCTTCTATGATGTCTCTTGTGGGTTTTTTCTCCAAAAAGCATCAGGATGGTATTGCTGTCTAGGGAGACACTTTGGGTTAATATGTTGATTAAGTTTATAGTTTACATTTATAGATTAAGACAAAAGAAAAAAGTAAACCTTTTGATGTCTAGATTTTTAATCTCTGACATAATTAATGAATTAAGAGCACAGTTCAACTGATTGTTTAGTATACTCGAGGTTTATTAAGCTGAGCCTGCTAACCCTGAAATTTCTCCTTGGCTAAGGGAAAAAATGTCAATCAATATTCACACAGTTCTAATTTCTTTCACTGTCAAACCCAGTTCTATATTGGAGAAGGTAGACCTAGTCAATCATTTGCTCAGGTACAGAGAGACTGCTTTTCTTTCAGGAATTTGCACTGAAGTTACCTGCACCGTTTGAAGTTGTACCCAGGTACTCGATGTGCAACAATTTACAGCTGACTCAGAGCAGCCCAGTGCAAAAAAACAAAATGACTAATCTCTCTGTAGAACTGAGGCTTTGCAGCTTTGCTCTGAGTCATCATGACAGCTCAAAGTGCCTTGACTTAGTGCACAAATAAACAGATTTAAACAGAGCACTCAGTTTCAAAACAAACATTGCTTCTGGTCCTATCAAAATGACCTCGTTAACCCTATTTAACAGCAAAGTGTCACTGATACACAGGGTAATTAAAAATCTCTAGAAGACTATCAAAGTGGAACCTGAGAAGTTAGGGAAAATAAGTATGAGAGAAGGAAGGCAAAAATATTTTCTTACCAATTAAGAGTGCCGCACAAAGAGAGTGGGAGCAGTCATTTGCCTAGTAGAAAGAATGGAACTGAAAGAATAAATTGGTGGTATTAGAATGTGTAGGGAAGAGGTAAGGGAGATCTTTAGTAGTTTGCCTGTTCCAAACATATTTTAGCCACCCTTAATTATTCCTTCACATTCTTAGATCAAATAAATAAATAACTAAACTAAACAGTAGCATTAATCCTATGTTATTTGGCAATTCTCTTTGTGTTACAAATTGATGGTCCTCTTATCTTTCTGCTGCTATCTTAAGGGTAAATATTAGTACAAGTGGAGCCAGAACCTCTCCTGAAATGGATGAGTGGTTTGTGACTTTGTTTTCCAGAGCTGCTTTACCTCAGTCTCACAGGAGTTCAGCTCTGCCAGTGGGTCTGTGTAGTAATGCCCAATATCCATACACAAGGCACCTTCCCTAGGGAGCGAGTATTTCAGAGCAGAAAAGAGCATTCATATACAACTTATAAACATAAATTATGGATATCTAAATTAATAGATTTAGTCATTGTATAATCAGTGGTAGCACTGAGTGTATTATAGGGCTTGAGGTAATAATTTGGTTTCTTACACACATACTACTACATCTCTGTAATATACGTATAGGTATTGAAAAATATTTTTATAGTAGTAATCCCATTTAGTGTCTCATTTCATACTGGCCAATTGCAGCACAATTGCTGCAGTAGTGGAAAAAGTACATAAATCTAGCAGAACTTCAGAAATGAGCAATGTCTTGTTCTTTGAGTCACAAAATTAGCAAGAGGTAGCATGTTCATCACTTTAATATTAAGAAAGGATGTTAGTTTAAATGCTTTTTTGCTTGAGGAAGGATCATGTAATATCTCAGAGACTGAGCAGAGTTGGGCCTAGTCTGTACTTGAACGGAAGATGTGTAACAAAAATTCATCCTATTACGAGAAAGGATGTCCGTGGTTGGGTAGGTTTGATGATTATTGCTGAGTCAGTCCTGCAGTCGTGCCTGCTCTGGTGTTAAGGAAACATTTCACTGTTGGGATTGGATCTCAGATTCATTCGGTGGTTAGGTTAAATCTGGGTCCACGGTCTGTGGCTTTTCATTTAGGAAAGCTTTTGGTCTTGAATTTTCGTCAGTACTCCCATAACAACGACAGGAATTGTGCAGAGTTTGGCAGTGGGATACAGTATTAAAGTAATGTAAATATACTGGAGGTACTATTAATGGCTTGCTACCTTTCCTTTCATCTTCAGCATAAGTCAGTAGGAGAACACGGTTGTCATTACAGTTTCCCTGTCTGCTGATCTCTTTGTTGCTCATAGACTTTCTACTTGCAAAAACAATGTAGAGGAAAATTGAAAAAAATTTTTAAAAATAAGTAAATGCTCATTGTATCACATCTATAATACAGATATATACCCCAAATATTATGCTTCAAATAAGCTGCAAATAAGGAATTATAGAAAACTGAGATGGGAAGAGAAGGATAAAAGGACAATAATGGCAGCACTGACAAAAATTTGATGGCACTTGTACAGAATCAATCGAAATATTATTTGAAGTCTGTTAGTCCATTAGTCAATACTAATACAAGAAAGACAGACCTTTACAAGGAGAGTATAATCACTGCACTTCCGAAATTGCGTCTTTCTGAATTGAAATCTCCTTCAAATCTGACAACTAGAATGTGATGTAAAATTCATCTTTGTTGATACACACTTTAAGAACCACATTGTCGTCTCAAACTTATAATTGTTTTTATTAGATTGAATTTGATTTTTCTTGTTTTTCCAAAGCTTCTCTGGAATCCATAGGATTTCATTTCTGTTGATGATTCGCTGTGTCATTGATGTAGCTATCAACCTAATCTTTCACACACAAAAAAAAATAGAGAGATGAATTTAATATTGACATTGCTGAAGATAAAAGGGAAAGTTAATTTCTGAAACTTGTGAAAATAAAAATTGCATGGAAATTTTCAATATAAAATCTTTTCCTCCGTTCCTGTCTATTTTGCTGCTGTTAAGCCAAAACCCTTTTTTCTTCATCCAGAAATCTTGTGTTCCTACTCAGCTGAGAAACACATCCTCTGTTGTTTCATTGCATTTCTCTGTTTTGAAAACACCTTTTCAGTCATTGTCGAGTAAATGCCGTATTATTGGGCCCATGAGACGTTCGACCATGCCAGTGTGTCTAGGTCAGAAAAGCACTCACTTGGGAGGAATTTGTCTTTTAATTACACAAGACTCCAAATGCTGGCATCCAGAAAGCTGAAATTACCCCGTTTATGAACCAGTGTTGCACTTCTTTTTAGATTAGGAGCCAAAAGAAACTATAACAGATAGTTACAAGGTCTGCAAAGTAGTTTGCCTGTAGAGTGCCGCACAAAGTAAATGTGGCAATAATATTTAAATGTCATTAATGAGGTTAACATGATTATCATAAATCTGAAGATTTGAAAAACAGAACAGTGTTTCATAATATCTTTGGGGAATAGCATGACAAATATATCTGCAATTAGGGATCATTTCCTGATGGCTTTGGTGTTTTCTGGAAAGATCGTGTAATAAAATGTTGATAATGAGTGGTTGGATTATATTCATGCTTAAATCACCTAAACTATCTTTGCCTCGTGTGGAAAAAGAAACAAGGTGTTTTTAGAGGGATTTTGATGTGTTCTCAAATTTTTGGAGTGAAGGAACTTGCTATATAGTAGAAGAAATGTTACTTTGGGTGAGATTTTTTCATAGAAAGTCTTATTTCTTCTATTTCATGAGAGAGCTGACAGAGATTAGTTTTCAAATGAATACCAGATAATATTCTGCAACAACATCGTGTCATTGTGATATTTTTAAAATAATTACATGTTGGAGTAATGAGTAAGTACAGAAAACAATGACAACTGCTGAAGGCTGCTCATATTTGCATGGGCAAGTTAAAATATGTGTTTAATTGTATTCATTCTCAAAGTTCTTGTAAACAACTATTATATTTCTTAGGTAAACATGCTTGATTTTTTGAAATCCAATTATAAATATTTTTGCTACTCACAGAGTTATTAAAGTTCTCTGCTTGTGTCTGCAGTTCTCCACTTGAGCTGCTGGGAGTGAACTGCAGCATGGCACAAGCACTGCTGTTTTGGGAGTGGGTGCAGCCTGAACTGGGAGGCCAGGGTGGAGTCATGTCCTTCTGCATGCTCGTTTTCTATCTGCAAGCATTGGAAAGAGAATTCTGTCTTACACTTTTAGAGCAAAAACAGAGGGAAAGTTGGGCTTTCATTGCAAAGAAGTTACTTATAGTATCAATAACTTCCTTCTGAGACTCATTCTTGGCTGCACAATAAATCTAGAGCAGCTTCATGGAAAGTAAGATCACCTAATAAAGACAGGAAATACTTTGCAATTTGTATTTATGTTGCATTAAAAGTTTTGTATCTTGAAACTGGGTGTTACTGTCAGTTTGTCACCTGCCTTATCTCTGAACTTTGGTGCCTTCACTCAAATATGATAGTGTGTGCTTTTTGTAGGATCATATTTGTGAAATGATTTCTTGATTAATGTTACAAGAAATATTTCTAAAAGTTTGACAAGCTCCAACTGGTTAGGATATCAAAGCTGGTGATGAAAGCTGGTGATGTCTAAAGCTGCTTTGCTGAAAGTCAGATATAAATTTGTTCAAAAACTGAAGAAGAGGTGACAAAGACTAACTTTTTGATTCCAATAGAGTAGGAAAAGCTACCCTGATAAATCTCTGATAAGAACTGTATTATTCACAATCATCTTCTAAAACTTTTTACACCCATGGATGTTTGCTTATATGAAGTCTGAACTTGCTTGTCTGAAGTCTTATGCAAAAATTGGTGCACTTTATTTCCATAGCTGTTGGTACGTTTTTGGGCTTGCTGTTGAATCCATAGAATGCCAAAATAATTGGTTATGATCTGTCCATACAAATTGGAATGTTTGTGCATATGTAACAATTGATCATGAAAATATTAAGATGAAATTACATTTAGATATTAGACTTAGATATTTAGAATTGTAAAAAGGAAAGATAGAGGTTTTGGTAAGTGGCTTTCATTTGTGTGTGATCCCATGCATTTAGGATTTCATTTGAAGGGGGTAAAGGGTTTTAGAGCCTGCCTGTGTAAGCAGAAGCAAGTAAGAGTGCCAAAGATTTATACATTTCTCTAAATTTTAAAGCATCTAACAGAGCTATTCTTCTGGCTTGCCAGAAAGGGCAAGAATTTGACCCTTTGGCAGTGTCTTTAAGGAGAGAGACTCCCCTTGTGACCATTACCTGACCAAAAGGTGCTGACACTGTTGAGTCAACACCACTGTCCTGGCTTGTTTTTCAAATATTGTAGGGACTTCACGGATGATAAACTGACAACCAAGAACAAGACTCTAGAAATGTGTTGTTTGAGAGAACCGTAAGCTTTGTCTCACACTCAGGAACAAGGTTTTGTAGGAATAACAGAAGGCACTGAGATCATGAGTCAATAGACTGGGCGGGACTGCAGCCAGCTGTAGGCACAGGACAGCAGCAGTGCACTCATGAAGTCGACTGCCTGCTGTGGCTTTGTAAAATATTTCAGAATTTGCAAGAGTAACTGAATCCAGAAGCACAATTTCTTTAAAACTAAAAAAAAAAGTCTCTTTTTCATTGACTAAGAACTGGACATTTACACCAAGGCAGCTCTGGTGCAACAATAGATATATCTATCGTGGTGTGTTTCCACTGGCTGTGTAGCAACAATTAAGTAATGATAAACATGCTAGTTAAAGGTCCATAGAACCCAGTCTGGTGTTAGTGATGCATATACTCCCGAACATAAATAATTATATAAAACATTGGAAAAAGTCTTAATTGTGAAAGTATGTTAATAACACATAAGAATGTTATTGTAAACTTTCTGGGACAGTTTTTATCCAGGCAAAACTGCAGCTGAAGGTTTTCTAATCTTCTATAACAAATATAAACTGCTCATAGATCTATTAAAATCAATATAAACTAAAGTAAGGTCAATATAAATAATTAAAATCAACAGATAGAGACCCTTGATTTTTAATTTCCTTGTAGGTTCTATGTAAAGATGGACAAATCTGATTTTGCAAGGGTCCTGTTGGGCAGATCCCATCTCATATTCTCTGAATGTCTAGAGAACCCAGCACTTACACCTTACAAAGTGAACTTAAGCACATCTTATCTGGTCAAAAAAATAAATATATATTTGTGAAGCGAGGCTTGCCTTTGGTTTCACAGGCTTGATGGCCAGAAGGTTCTCTGTTGGTATAGCAGCAGAGATAGAGAAAGGCTTTCTACTTCGTAAGTACTGGAGTTGTAACACATAAGCAAACAGTTTAATTTGTGTGGCAGGAATTCAGACATAGGATGTCAAAATCTTTAGGCTATTCCATGATACAAAGAGATTGGAAATGTGGGGGCAGGAGCTGACAGGCAAGAACACTGACATTTTTTGGCCCAAGCTAACTGTAAGTTTAACTAACATTAGGCTGCCATTCAGCTGATACCCATCACAGCTTGGCTTTTCTCAGAAGTGCAGTTTGTACTCTCACTGGAGAAGCCTAATACTGTGGCATTTAAAGCCTTGGTCTGCCTTCTTGCCTACAGAAATATATCCTCTGAAGGACCTTAGAGTAAATGAGAAAGGCCATGTGGGCAGCTCACACTGTGCTTATGCCATGCCTGAGCTGTGAGTAAACAGAGGGTCTCAAGGACACTGACATGGTGCTGTGCAGAGATAGCTCAGGTCCTGAAAGCAGCAGAGCTACATTAACACAGCCTTCTGCTCAGCAGGTCAACAGCCTTGGCAACACAGATGTACAGCTGCTTTGCCCAACATTTGCTGGGTAAACATTCCCTATAACATCCAGTTCAGGTATAGCACAGGTATTTCTTCAGTGCCCTACATTGTACTGTGGGCAAATATTGGGTTTAATGAAATCTTAATTAGATATTAATATGTCATTCGTAGATAAAAACCTACAATAGTTCCATTGTAAACTGCCCTGCATTCCTGAGTTGTTATTGTAGTGGAAGACCTGAGTCATCTTAAAAAAGGGAAGGGTTCTGTTTGGTAGAATAAGTTGCCCAACTGAATTCCCTGACACCTTAGGTAGTGCTTTTGACTCCTGAAGTAACCCTATGAGATAGGTTTGAGTATTTCTGTGGTGCATTTCAGCCTGCAGGTCAGAAACACCTTGTCCTTTTGACACCACTCTGATTTTATTAAACGACATGCTATTTGCAACTGAGCAAAATAGGATAATGAACAAAGAGAAAATATTCTAATTAACTTATGCATGTTCATGTTAAGCTTTTTCTAATTCTCTTACCTTGAGTGATTTCCTGCACTCTGTCTTCAGTAGCTAGAATTGCTTTTTGTTAACTAGTGCAGCATTTTGGAAGTTCTTTAATCAGCCACCTAATATTCAAGTGCCCTGTACTGGGTTATGCAAGATGCCAGTTGGTAACTGATGTGCAATAGTCATGGCTAAATCAAAGTCTGTCTCAGAAATCTCTTTTTGTGATATTCAAGAGAAAGTTTGCATAATGTTTCCCTCTCATAGGATAATAATTCTACTATGTTGAAAACCATACCAGGCAAACTAATAGAAGCTACCTAGAGTGGAGTAAGTTCATGCAATTATAAATATTATATATTCAGGAAATGTCAACTCATCTTTTGTCACAAATCTATTGGCATCTTTAAAGAAGTCAGTGAGCAGGTGGATGAGAGGAGAACAGTTTATACAGTCTACTTTTATTTGTAAAAGCCAGTTAAAAAATCACGTCAAATGCTCCCATAGAAGTTAAACTGTCAAAAGTTAAGAGGCAAGATCCTCACTTGGGTGAATAAGTGGTTAAAGGATAGAGAAGAATCAGTGATCAGTTTTCACAGTGGGTTTTGTAGCTGTCAGAATATGTAGCTCAGTGCAGTGTAGCCCTCTGACTGTTAATTCAGTTTTTTGTGTAAGTTTCACATTTGTGAAAGACAAAGCCTTTCTGAAATTTCAGTTTCTTGGACTGCGGGGGGTTAGTCTAGAATTTGGAAGAGAAGTACTGTTCAACTTTCCCTCCTTAGATCCACAGAGAAAAACTGGCTCAAACTGTTGCAGTAATAATAATTAAAGTACAATAAGTGAGAGAACTTCTGTTGTTTTCTTCATTTTCAATGTCTTATGTCTATGAAACACATTAGGTCAGACCAGTGTAGCAGGAGATGCAAACATTCAGCAATAAACCAGCATCTGAGATTCAAATCTTAGCCTTACTGTAACTGTGATTTAAGAACACAGTTCTTAAATACATAAATGTGAATATAATTTTTAGTTGTGAATTGGATCAGTGTACTAGACCAGTTTTTCACACAAACAGGATGAAGAATTGCAAGCACAGGAGGAGATTGTATCTTCTTTATTGGTATTGCTATGGTAAGAGTCTCAATGAATAGTATATAATATCAAAAGAATAGATATTAATAATATCTTAAAAATTAGTATCTTAATAATTATCTTAATTTGAGATAATAGGAAAGCCAGAAGATTTTTAAGACCAACATTCCACTAAAAATAGCTGATACAGGTCTCTATTACTGTTTCTAAAATAAAAACTATATAGTGATTACCTGTTGATTGATTTGGAATCCCACAATAGGAAAAATTTTTACTCACTAAATTACTAAATTTACTGCAAGGATTCAAAAAAAGACTCTGGATTGATTTTAATATTCAGTTTCCCTAGGGCTTCAGAAAATGTATGAAAATAGAAGAGATAATGCATGGAGTTATGGAGCTAAATAAGCAGCCAGCTCCAGTACTAACACAGGTGGGTGCAGATAAAGACGTGCATGCAGTAAGTGGTGAGGCAGTTACGCTGTGCCATACAACTGAATGACAGAGGCATGACATAAATGAAATTTTTAACAATCTGAAAACCTGGCTGGTGAACAGATCCATGTGTTTCATATGTCTCCTGTGTTTTCTAACGTCTTTTCACAGTTCATTTACTCATTAAGGTAAAAGTAATAGGATATAGAGGGTGGTACATGACTAAAATGTTAGCATTCACGTAGTGGTGGTTTTTACGGAATGGCCTACCAAGGCTTTAGCTGTTTCCAGAGTCTGTTTAGGAAGCAAAACCATCCTGATAAAAATTGTTTTTCTTTCCGGGAATACTGTGGGTTTTACCTGCCATTATGTGAATTGATCTAGTTCTCATGATTTCTTTAAAGAATTTACTCTCCTTGGTATGAACACAGCACAGCTTTGGGAAATGAATCCAGATAGCTGTAAGCCAGCTAGAGTTGAATCAATAGTCCCCCATGTATTTTGACATATCCTCTTCTGAAGTGTGATATGAGACATGTAAAAAGTAACTCTGATGGATGGTGTTCCACAGCATATTAGCAATTTTCCTCTCCTCTTCACAATTTTGTGATCACATTTTCTAACATTAAAACCTAGGTAATTTTCACAGGTCATCAATTTGTTTGTATGCCATTCTCCTCATTCATATGTAATATTCAGACATCAAGTCTGAATGTTTTGCTTGTGCAGCAGGACAACGCAGCATTTGATATTCAGCCGTTCTCATCCTAAACTAGATGTGCGCTCATTACAAATGGTTCAGATTCATTGATTTGTGGCCGTTCTGGTCAGGCTCCAGCCAGCTGTTCAGTGTGGTGCTGAGTCTGTGTGTGGGACAGGGGAAGCTGGCGGGCAGAGGGAGTTCCCTCACACGAGTTCCCTTTAACTCCGGCCTTCTAAACAGAGCTTGGTTCTGCATACTGATTTCGTCAGGCAGCCAATGTCAACACTGACATTTTCAATCTCTTTCTTTTATGTCACATTAGTGGAAAGTGACCTGTTGTGTTTGTGGAAGCTCTGGAATCCCGCAGGAGAAGGATCACTCAGCACCATGGCAGTCTGCCAAGTACAACTTGTTCTGAAGCACAGCGCTGAGAAGTTGCATTATCAACTGAAGCGCAGTGTCAGCTTAGCAGGAGGTGGGTTTGAGAAACACTCAAATTCTTTAGGCTGGTGGTTAGCGAGTTGTTCTGA
Organism: Oreocharis arfaki; assembly: GCA_013398015.1. NCBI lineage: Eukaryota > Metazoa > Chordata > Aves > Passeriformes > Paramythiidae > Oreocharis > Oreocharis arfaki. The sequence goes on along the minus strand of VZRR01007168.1, from coordinate 469,156 downwards.
CCAGCGAGAGCCCCCCAGGGTACACTGCACCTCTGCTACCGGCTCTTCCTTTTCTTTCTACTCCCTTCTCTCCGCCTGTCCTCGGAGGTGGCTGCTGCAGAGGTCAAAATGCCGGCCTGTTCTGTCACTGCACCGTGTTCAGCATCTGTTGTGTGCGCTGGCCTTGCTCTATAAGGAATAGTTTCTTAAATTGCTAAGTTGTTCACAAGTCATACGTTTTATTCCAGTGAGAACAAATGCTAAAAGTGTGAAAGATACTAATTTAAATTCTAATTTTATTTCTGCTATCCTACATCTTTGGCCTGTTTTATGAAGCCAGAAGTCCTAATATCATCTCAAACTCTACTATGATAATAAATCCATATAATCAATACAGAATAGTAAAATAGTTTAGCCAGTAAAAGAGGGAAGTAGCTTAAGTAAGCGTCTTGCAGATGGAAAATACATAATGTGTGCTAAAAATACAAACATGTTTGTATTGTTCCAAGAATTCCTGATCAGCAAGAACAAACTGAGGGCAGACTAGGGTTTACATGAGGAGGTTTGAACTTGAGTAGTAGTAGGAAAGGAGGTACTTCAGCCCACTTCAAAAAAGTGCTTACTACAGACAGATGACATAAAACAGGCAGAGCAGCGTCTTCTGATCTTTGTCCAAGCTCCTAACATGTAAAACTTCTCAGGGGCTTGCTTTTAGCTGCAGTCCTCAAATCTGTGGCTATACTTTGTGGAATAAAACAGGACTGCATATGGAGAATGCAGACTTTTCTCCCAGGGGGAGCAGTGAGGCTCGCCCCCAGTGCTCCCGTGCTGCAGGAGAACCACAGACAATGGGTCCTGTCTGTTCAACTGCACTCTTGCAGTAGCAGCCTGAGCTATACAGAGCTCTGCAGGCTTCACTCCCAGCAGGGTGAAGCTTCTCCTGCTTCCCCTGTCCTGCTGGGAAAAGTCTGTGACTTACAGATCTCAATGAGGGGCCCACATGATCCTCCACCAGCCTTTGGTGCTCCAAGACCAGGGCTCCAGTGAGCTGCAGACACAGGAGGGGAAGGTGGCATCTGTGGCAGAGGGCAGTGATGAGGAGTTGAGGGTCTGCTCGTATGGTGTCCATGGCTAAAAAAAATGAGTAAATGCACTAGAATAAATTGTGTAAGGCAAGCAGATGGCTCAAAACTCTGGAGTTGAACAAATTTGTATTAAAAGTCAATGTAAAATAAAAGTACTGTACATGTGAGGTAGACTTTCAGAGGAAATAAAATGAGTATTCGTGTAATATGGAAATAAATGTGGTTTATACACATTTATGCATCATATAACCTTCAAGGCCCAGACAGAAGAGAAGAAAATCCTAATCTGAAAAGAATGATGGAGGTTGGTGTGTCATTTTAAGGAAGAATTGATGGCCTCAGAATTGTTGGAAACAATTTTTACAGATTTCACTTGAATGTCTGACTAAAAGCTTATGGTAATTCACATGAGTTTTTCACTGACAAAGCTAAGCATCATATAGTACTGTGTGTTCCCATTAGTGCCAAATACTATAAGCTATGCATTTCAGTTTAAAAATACCTTTGCATTATTCATTTTTTTAATGCTCTCCTAAATGAGGCAGTAAAAATGACGAAAAGAAGCTGGTAAGCTTTAAGAAATGTTAGTGCATGTGTCATGCTGCAATTGCAAACACACTCTGTATCTCATTACATTATTATATGGATATAGAACATTGTCTACCAGAGATGTTTTTGGGGGATCAGCATGTCTTGTAAATATGAGGAATATTGTCAAAGATAGAAAGAAAATCAAAATAATAATTTTAAATATTATCATAATTCTTGCATCCTGATCTGAGTCCTAAATATTTAGTCATATCTCTACATTACTTTATAAAGGCAGATTATTTGCAGAGTTGGAAATTTTAAAAGATACTAAAGGAAGATGATGATAGACATTTTTGAAAAACAAAGCAGGGCAACTGCAGCTGCCAAAGGCTGCAGGATTACAAAATTTGTTGTTTAAATTCAAGAATATCAAGTGCAATAAGGAAACAATCATATGGAGCTCTGAAATAGAAAAAAATGTTGCACTTTGTTATTTTTGACCTATTATGAAGTTTTTAACAGGCCTCATGGTCTGCAGTAACTGCAGCATTAAAGACTCTTTTGTAAGGTACATGGTAAACAGGTTGAATTTTGATTTTTCAGGGAACCCACGGCTAGATATTGCTGGTTAAAATCTCAGGAAAAGGCTCTGTATTCTTCTGAGATTGTAAAGGTCTATTCATTCTGTAGCTTAAAAATGCTGGACTAGTGTGACCTGCTGAAAACTGTGCACTGAACACATCTTTTGCAAGTGCTTTGTTCCACACTATCAGAAATCATATAGCAATGATGCTGGGATTTATACATGGAACTCAATGGGAAATGCAATATTAATACAGAATAATTTCAATTTTAAAATTTAAAGAATATATTGAGCAATGCAGTGTGGACTAAATGAGAATATGGATTACAGTATATATAGTCATTACTATTTTTTGCAAAATAGTGATTAAAATTAAGCAATAAAATGCAAAATTAAATCTAGTGATTGTGAATCCATCATGTTTGCAGAAAGTGTGAGCTGACTGACAAACTTTCAGTTGAGAATGGAATGTACAGAAACACTCAAATTCTTTAGTTTAGTATGGTTTCATTTGGCAGTGTCGTGGATTCAGGTCATTAACCGCAATCTTTTTAAATGATTGGAATGAGAATTTCTCTCAGTCTTCCATGAACACACCCCACTTTGGGGTGATGAGGGAATGTCTGTATAGCTCATACACACGTACCCGTGATCATGTGCATGGAACCAAAGCTACTGGGGGTTTCTGGAAAACGAAGTTGGAGCAAAAGGAGCAGTTCATCAGGTCTGATTCTGCAGCCACACCTGGTGAGGAACTCTCCTTGAAATCACACACATTTTTATGAGATTTCTTGCCCTACTTTTGCAGACTCTGGAGACTTAGAGAAGCATCCAAACTTGCGTATGTTTGGATGAACGGAACTGTTTGATTTCTGAACTCAAACTAGAGGAATGGCTTAGTTCTGAATTATGGGACACTTGGGTCTGAATTCAAATGCTCATATAACATTGAGTTATATTGTGTGTGGATAAAAAAAATGCCTGTTATTAGTGTCCTTAAAGCCAAATTCCCTCATGATCCCAGTCTTAAATTTTGATTGCCCCTGGGCAGTCACAAAGACACACTGTCAGTAAACTAAGGGGTGTCTTCAGAAACACCCACTCCTCCCGTGAGTCCTTGCAGACCTCCATGGTGCTGGTCAGTGATGTCCCTGCTGCCTTATCCCATATTCTGCAGAGCCACCTGATTATTGCCCCATCTTGCCAAAGCCCTTGCACTGTCCTGCCTGCAGCTGGGCAGGTGCTACACCATGGGTGTAATCCAAGAATCCAACCACGGCCCTCAGAAATCATTGGGGCTTGAGTTAAGCTTGAAACCATTTTGTGTTTTAGTTTCCAACCTATAAAATGGAAAAAATTACCACCATTCTTCTCCTTCTATCCTTTTTTAGCTGCACAGTACCTATGAAGATTTGAATTCCAATCTCAGTTCAGTCTAGACTCTATGGTAATAAAAACTTATTTTACTAGAAATCAGCTGTAATGTATTTACAAGCTTTGTATCTCTGTTCAGTCAAATACCAAGTTTCAACTCAAACTTTGAGAGTGGTCACAACTGTACTGTATGATTTCTGCACCCGCTGGGATGTGCTTATCAGCAATATTCATTGCAGTTGTGTGTACTTTATTTTTTTAACTGTCTCTTTGATCTTTCTCAAAGCTCACAGTTCTGTGGCCGTTTCTGGTTTTATACCCAAGAGCAAAAGCAAAACAGGAGGAATTTGATTAAAGATTTAGCACAAACTATTAGATACTGTGTCATTATTAGCAAAAAACACTTCCCATGAATTAGAACATTTGCCTTGTAAAGTGGATAAAAGTACAATAGAATTCACAGATTTACTTAGTATTTTTGAAAGAAAAAAAATCCAGTTCTCTGTGGAGATAATACCATGGGAACTAAAAAAGAGGCAATTTGTCATGTTAATCACAGATGTTACTATACAAATTCTTGTATCTAATCGACTGGGTACAAAACTGTATTATAATGATTAAATGCTAAAAGCTTCATTTAAATAACAATAGGGTCATCTTGCAAGCTGATACTCTCCCATCTCGTAGATGAAAAGGAAATTGAAGTGTAGAATTACAGCTCTTACTGGCAAAAAAAGATAAATTTTCAAAATGGATTAAATGAATGAGATACCATCAGCACCATCTTTCTCCAACTTCCAGCCCAGGTACTGTGGTCTATTGTGGCATCACTCCAGCTTCATTGGGAATCATCTCTGGTGAGATCATGACCTATGAGCTGTGCTGTGCTGGCTTCATGCTGGTATTAACTGGATCCAAATCTTTCCACCTTTCCCATGTAACACTGTTTATTTAATTCATTATGGACACACTGATACAGTGGATGTAACAGTCTTATACACATACAAGTTCATAGCTAGGCTTGTGTTATTAATTAGTTATTAAACTTAGTTGAGGTTCTGAATGATCAACCTTTCAAAATTCGGCCTCTAACTAGTTATAGCTGCTCTTAATTTGAAATGTTGACATGTAAGTTTAAACATCTTCCTCACCACTTTTTTTCAAAAATACATTGCCATAACTCACTTTTGCAGTCTATCAAAGGAAGTACTATAACAATTAACTTTTTTGACCTAAGCATTATTTAGGAAGTTTAACTAACATGCCACAGTGTCCTTTGTAAAAGAGATTTTTATTAGAGGTAAAAGCTCAAAGAAAGAGTTAAGGATGAAACTCTGAGTGATTAAAAAATCACCTTCATGTGGAAAGGTCTGTAAATAAAGTGAGGGCATAAATGAACTCCCATTGCAGTCTCATAGCTGCAAGGGGCCTCAAGCACACCACATGCTTTTTCACTTTTAGAGGCCCTCTACGTAACACAAATTAAAACCAGGGCATGCCTTTTCTTAGAACCTGTGCCAGGCATTTTATTTTCATAGGTGTCAACTCTAAAATCATGCATTCCTCTTACTTATACTTTGATGGAGGTGGAAGAAATGAGTGGAGAAGTGAACTCTGATTATTTGAATAAAATGTGTTAATCATTTTCTTTCTGTCCTGCAGGTTCCTGGCTGACCCTTATACATGGAGTTGGGGGTGGGGAACAACCAGTCTAGACAGAAGAAGCCAACAACTAGTTGTCCACTCAGGTTTCAGATTATAAATGAAAAATGTTCAATTTCTCACAGATGTTTGGCAGCCACTCTGCTTTCACTCTAATCACAAGCAGGATTTCTTCTGCCCAAAGAATGCAGTGACCAGTAGACATACAGAGACACACAGAATAATGATTCCATCTGCTGTGGTTTGGGTTTATCAAGCAGTAAGTTTTTAGAAGTGAGATCACTAGGACTATGGTTTAGAGTTAAAACTCAACTTTTAATGAATCTGAAAACTAAAATATTTTGAAGAATAGTAATTTTAATATATTCGGATTGCTGTCAGATCAGTCAGCATGGGATTGATTTCATGAGATGGATGATTTCAGCATGGGATGACAGTGTTTTCTTCTGGCATAAATTGCCCACAATATGACTTCACCTCTTAAATTTCCTCAAGAGGTTGATTTTCACCAGAAGTGCAGTTTTTTCCAAGCTATATTCAACTTAACAGTATCATAATTTAGGAATTTAATTTGTTCTATATTCTTTCAACTGCAGCTGAATGGATGGCACTATTTTTTTTTTTTTTTTTTTTAAGATTCGGAGCATAGAATTTGTTTGCTAAGGCTTTTATAGAATTTAAGAAGTTAAAAAAAACCCAAATCATTAATTCACTTCTATATAAGTGGTTATATAGATGTTCATAAGTACGTATTTTTATATATATTTGTAAGTACTTATGTATGTGTGTATTTTTTCTTTTAAATGTAACCTGGTTGATCGTTTTATATTGTATTTGTATTATGATGCATATGCTGCCTCTAAGAAAAAGCCTTGCATGAAAATATTTTTTTGTGTAATATGACATAAGCATAGGCAGCCTATTCCACCCTTCCCAAATTAGTTTTGTAGGCAGGAAACATGTCCCAGCTTTTCTGAGATAGTAACGGAAATGCACAGAGCTCTGTGATATTTCAGTGTTTGTTGGAGTAGGGCTGCTGAGTAACCACAAAGGACATCTTGGTAGTTCCAGTGCAGCCTGGTAAGGAGAGCAGCTCAGTGCTCTACACACTGTGCTTTGATCCAAGTGTAGCCAAGAAAGAACTCAGAGGATGGGTGAAGGTGGGCATGAAGGAAAGGGAAGTATCTGGGGAGAGGAAAATAGGAGCAGAGGATTGGAATTGTAAGTAGAAAAATTTAAGAGAACTTAGAGGAGAAGTGGGGATGTATTAACAGGAATGTAGGAGGGGCTGGGCAGGGACCTTGGGGTCCTTTCACCCTGGGGAAGGTACACGGTAAAGCTGCATGATGTAGCTGCCAAGCTGGGCATGTGGCTCAGAGTGGGCAGCCAGCACCACTGATGGCTTCACTGATGCTGCTGCAACAGAAGATGGGATCCAAAGGAGAGAGGCAGTGAAAAAGCCCTGTGGTATCACCCTTGCATTCCAGGCTGATGAGCTATGGAGGCAGTCATGAACTGTGTCTTGCCCATGTGAGGAGAGATCACTCCTCAATGAAATACTTCCCTTTCTGAAGTGAGAATAAGAAATTCAGATTGAATTGAGTACTGCAAAAGGTGTTTCTGACAAAGAAATGAGAATGGTACACCAGACTGAGTTTAATTCTATTAGAAAACTGTCTGACAAATTAAATTGTCTCAAAATGACACTAAAAAAAAAAAAAGCTATGAAAACTTCATATTAATCAATGGGGGTATTTTTAATATAATGCAACAGTTCAGGACGGATTCTTTCTTTTAGGTGCAGAAGGATGTGATATTGTTTATCTTGTAAAAACAGCTGTTGCCTTTGTGCTTGTGCTCAGGAACCAGATAACTTCAGCGATTCACATCTCGTAGCATTTATATACAGGAGCTGTGTCAAGCTCCCTGTAGTTGCTGCACTTCCTCGTGTGTTGGGCTGAGGTCCAATAGGGGATGCAAGAACATTTATGATAAATACTGAAGATTCTGTTAAGTCCAAAATTATTCTTCCTGCTGAGGGGATGAAGTAGGAAGGGAAAGAATTTTTCTATAATGCCTCAAAAGTGCAGAATCACTTTTGGCTGGAGCCCTAGAAGTTCTCCTTCATAGGAGAGGTACGGTGGAGGATTAAATGAGGACATGCTTTCATCTCCTTCACACCTACTTCATTCTGGTGTGCAAAGGACTGATAACAACAGAGCTCTGTATCAAAAGTGTATAATGGAGAAGAGGAGGGAAGAGTGGAATCGTCAGGGTGAGGTGGGAGGAGAGTTTCAGACCCTTAACACCGCCCTCCTGGAGAGAGGTCACAGTGGTTCACAGCAGTCAGTCTTCAGAGGAGACATTTGCTTCGTGCTGCTCTTGCAGTGTCCTTAGAGCTGTAAATTACTGGGAGGCAATGGCTGGGAATTCAGGTAGCTCAGATGCAAACCTGTCTCTTAACTTGATTTTTCATTGCTTACGTTAATCTTCCATTTTATGAATGAAGGCAGTTGCTCTACCCAGGACAGGAAATCAAATGTATTACTTTTCAAGAGAGGATGGCAGAAGTCCAAACACATCTAACAGGGGAAGGAAGCAATCTTATCAGCCTTTCTGGCCCATTGATAAAACCATAGAAGGAAATCATTCAGCTTTAAATGAGGAAAAGGAAGTCTTAGATAAAATTCAGAAGTTGCCTTGGGAGTTTTCATATCACATCAATGAAAAAGTCACATACAATTAACCAAGCATTCCAGTCTGTATGAAGGGCTTTATTTCTGACATCAAAGCAGAACTATTTACAGTTTGTGACAAGCTTCTCCACAGTGAATCAGCTGACATTTTTCTGGCCTGTCTGTTTGGTCAGATACCTTTTTTTCTAAGCTCTTCTTTATGAAGAAGACCCTGCAGCAGCCACACAGGTTTTTTGGGCCATTCATGTAATAAAATCTGATTTTTAGTCACCATTGCGCTCAGAGTATTTTGACACCTTGGTCTTATTTTAAATTTTAAAAATCTAATTATTAATATTCAGAGCAAATAGTAAATACAGTTACTTTGGGAGGTTGTACCTAAGGTGGTATCTCTATTGACAGTGTGTCATGCCATATAAAAATAGTAGTTTGAGGTAGCAGTATCTCATGAATCTCTGAGGTGTACCTTATTTTACATAACAGACATATCCTGTGTCCGAGGTTCTCTCTAGCAAACTCATCTATCACACTGTGATTGCTGTGATGATGGAGAACAAATATAATTCCAACTTAATTAGTGGGATTTAGCACTGTTGGGATTGTTGGAGTAGCTCAAGAAAGCCTGGGGGAAAAGACAGTCCGACATTTTTTCCTTAGGTCTATATTGTGGGATAATTTGAGATATAGTGTTAATTTCAGACTAAATCTTGGGATATAGAACAGAATATACATTCAGACAAAGCCAAAACATTTTACTATTTCAATTATATGGGTAGTTATGATTTTGATAAACAGACATTTTTCTTTAGATGCAGAGATCCTGGTTAATGCTAAATACCTGTATCTTCCTGCTATATTAATTCAAATTAATGATGTTAATGCTCCACAAGTGCAATATACACCTTGTATTTTTTTAAATTAAATTCTTACATTTGAACTTAGGTAAGAAACTTGAAAGTCTGATCAAGGCCTTGTGGATGCAGTGCCTTTGTGACTGCTGAGACAAACAAGCACACTGAGTATACAGATAGCTGGATTACATAAATGGTGAGTCTGTGCATGCTTGAAACACACAGAAAGCAATAATCAAAAACACTGCGCTCAATTTAGTGTGTCTTGAGAGTAAAATGTTTGTTTACTGTCTCTCTGTGAAATCCAGAAACCCATTCTTGCCAGGCTGTCTCAGACTTGGTCATCTATCTAATATTGCTTCGTTATTACAGAAGATCTGGTACTTAAAATTTCATCTGAATGTATTTGATCTCATCCTTCTATTTTCAGTCTTATAGGTGTCAACTGAAGTTACCCTTATGGGCAGGAAGTTTGAAGCATAATTTCTTTTAAGGAATTTAAATGTTTTTCTCTGAAGAAACGAGCAGATTGTCTACATGTGTCTAGTAGTAAGTATATGGGATAAAGAACTGTGTGAGATTACCGCCCTCCTGGAATTTATGCTGTGATGGGCACCTGGAAAATGCCCCAGACAGCTGAAAATGTGCTGCTTTCCTACTTATGATTCTTCTGTTCTAATCAGGCTAAACCAGAATTCTGGCAGTTCTACCTACTTTCTTGTTTAATTATTTTTAAGCTTGTTTTGTTATCATGGACCCACTGTGTGGCTGTCAAGCTTGATTTATTAGAGCCCTGTTCACTGTGACCTTTAAAACATGATATGTTACTGTAGCACAATTGGTTTTCCAATAACAGAGAAATGAATCAGTTGACATAGCCATGGCCTTTTGCAACTTGGAGGATTTATGGGGTCATGGGTTCCCTTTGTGCAGGTCTTTGTGCAGTTAGGCTGTTGGTCAGCAATACAAGAGCTAAGTCCAATTTCAGAATGTTGCTCCTCTATCCTGCTCCTGTTATAACACGAAGGGGCAGAGATGGAGTTGCATCATTGAACATCCATCAAGGCAAAAAGAAAACCTTAGTTCTTATAGAATACAGAACAGTTGTTTTCCATCTGTCAAAATGTGATAATCCTGGTTGCTGGGCATTTTTCAGGCAAAAGAGGGAGAAACCTAAGTACTCAATCATCCCCTGCAATCTCCAGTGGAGTCAAAATAAGTTCTATGGGAATGACAAATCCCACAGACCTTGCTCCAGTCAAGTGATTTCCTCTGCTCCAACAAGCTGCTACAAAGTATTTTTAACTTTTTTTTTGTACATACTCAGACTGCCTCCCACTTGTGGTTGTCTGTAATTCAGGGCAGGACTCTAAAATGGAAAGGGAACACATCTGGGCAGGCTCTAAACAAGCTCAAATAATCATAGATATGGTACAGAGGAGATCTTTGCATTGTTTATAGGAGTTACATTGTGTCATATACATAAACATGTGTGTGTGTGTGTGTGCGCACCCTGATTATTCAGCTTAGACTCACTAAAGGACTGTGTCATTAAAGGACTTCCCAAAATACTTTTTTTAAAAACCAAAACACAATACAAATTACACACTGAATTTCTGATTATATGATTTACCCTTGACTGAAAAAAATGCTTAGCCTCTAAAACACTGATCCTAAAGCAGCCCCTCATTTGAGTTTGTTTCATTCATATGTGCACAGCCTGTTTCGGCTATGACGTTTTTTCAGGCTCAATACAAAAGTGTAGTTTGGTATAGCATGGGTTTTAGTCTTCATTTAGGTCAAATTACACTTGAATCTGACAGTAAGAAATAGGTTAATTGCTTTAGACTCAATTTAACAAGATATAGCCTTTGTATAAAAACACTTTTCTCATGGAAAAAAACAACATTCTTTTTTAGGTGAAGGAGGAGGGATACTTAGTTTTCAGCATTACAACAAAAAACCCTTTTATTTTTAATCTTTATAAAGAGACATTAAAATAGTAAAGTATTAAATAGTCAATATAAACTTTAGGTAAAACCTACTGTGGTATAATCTTTACAGCTAACAGAAGACTTCTTTCTGAGCCATTCTTAGGAGCAGCCCAGGTCACCTATGGAAGAGACAAGAGTCTTTTGTTCTCTTTCAAAGATTGCAGTTTTGAAAAAAAATACATTTATTTAACATTTCATTTGGGCTCACACAGTCTCACTAATGCTCTAGTTGTGACTAGAATCAAGGATTGGCCCACTATCTGCTTCTCTGCACTTCTTGTCCAATTGGGAGATGAGAAGAAGGGATAGAGCAGAGAGTTCTTGCTCCCTGGGAGTGTGATTCAGACACTTCAGGTCTCATTGAACCAGCAGTTGCTCCACAATAATTTGTGCTTTCTGCAATATGATTTTCACCAGGATGTTGACTCTTGATAGTCAAGTATACCAAATAATAGCTCCAAAACTTGTTATATAGGTAATTTAATCTTTCACATAAATCCTGAAGGTAATTAAACTCTAAAAGAACCCCAAAAATCCTGATAATTTCCTATTGGACTTCAACTTATCATTAACTTTTGCTTTTTATTAAGCATGGTTGTCTTGTTGGTTTTATTAGCGAGGAACCTATGCAGATTGTGTATGCTGCTAACTGAAATAGAAGAAATGGGGAAAATGCAAGCATTGAATATATCTTCTGGACTTGTACATAAGAAGTTTTATAATAGGTGTTTCCCAGTTTATTGCTTCCCTGCAATCATTACTGGAATAGTTCTGCCAAAGCATTGGTGGAACATGTGTTCTAAAGTATTTGCAGCTTTGAGAGCTAAAGGGAGGGTCATATTCTGGCTGATTATGTATCTATTTTACAGGAGAATGTAGCTCTCTCCTCTGAAAAAGCTAAAGCTTTGTTTCCCATCCAAGAAGATATCTAGATACCAGAAAACCTTCGGAATAACATTTGAGATTAAGAGCATATGAAAATGGAAGAAGAATGAGAAAAGGTTGATGGGGGAGAGAAAAGGGTAGTTTAGCTCCTCTGAAATGACATGTCTGGACTTTATCTAGGAAGCAGGTTTGACATTTATATTGTTTATCTCAGTGTGGCATCAGAGAATTGGGTTTCTGTCTATGTGACTTCAGGAAAGTCACTTACCCCTCTTGTCCTTCCATTCCTGCCATAACCTCTTATTTGTCTTCATTTAGGATTTCAGTTCTGTGGGACTGGAAACTGTTCATTTGTGCAGCCCTTAAAGAATAAATCTCAATGCAGCCTCTTCATGTTGCTGGAGCACCAACATAACCATTTCTGTTATGACTCAAAAGAAGTTATTTGATCCTTTGCTGTTATTTCCCAACTTTAAAATGGGACAGTAACTCACAAGTGGGTTATGATTAACTGATTATTGCTAATAAAAAATGTTTAGTTTCTCAGAGAGCTTTTAAAGAGAGCAAAATACTGAGGAAATTACAAATGTATTCCATTTGGTTTTCTTTCATTCATTCACATATGCTATATGATTGACTTTAAAAATGCACTTCGGTCAATCACAGAATAGTCCATGATTTCCTGTGTCAAATCTGAGGATCCTCCTCTACCATTCAGGAGTGACACTCTGTAAACAACAGTAGAGTAACCTCAGAAGGCTAGTGAGCCCTCTAAGAATGAAACCCAAACTAGTCTGTGACTTTTCTCAAAGTATACTGGACAAGCACACCAGAAGCCTATTCAAATTTCAATTAAGAAAATGAGACCCTTCAAAAGCTGACTCATTTTAGCAATACAGGGCATTGATAGCTGGGCTGGCAGTCCAGTGATAGTACTATCACAAATCCACAAGGAACGATCCAGTCTTTCATCTCTCAGGAAACCAAGAGTTAGGGAACCTTGCTGTATACAGTGTAAGGAACACAGAGAATTTTAGTGCAGGAAAGTATATGGAAAGGCCAGTGTGGAAGGGTCAGAAAAGCCCATTTTCCCCAGGAATCCAATAAATAAAAAGTGAGATAATAAATAAAAGGAGAACCTGCAAGCTTTTAACATGGATGAAGGATAAACCTCTTTTTTTCCAAAACATTTTTCCTAGGGAATGGCAATAGGTTCTAACTGGAGATAGAAAGCTTCCTCAGAGATTTTGGTGAATGGCCAAGGGGCTTAGTGGACAGTGGGAGTGTATAAGTAAGAAAACAGCTAGACTTTGAAAAATTTTAGTAATTTTGATTTCCATATTTTTTTACAAGATTTAAGGTCTGTCTGCAAATGTACTATTTTTGTTACCTAAAACATTTAGCAATTCATAGGACTCTGTTGATTTCAGATGTGTATAATTAGAACTAAAAGCTTTTCAGTGGTAGAATGATTCATAAAGACTTTTTAGTCAGAAGAATTCCATCTTTGTTTCCCACTTGCATTGCTACAGGAGACTGTCATGATATCTTTATATTTGCATGTGTATGCATCTATGTGCATACAGCAAATTTAGAAATACAATAACCCTGGAGGGATGCTGAACATGTTGGGACTGAAGAAGAGACAAAGACAAGCTGCCTCATAACTGAAGAAACAGTTCATTTTACTCTGTGCAGGCAGGCAGGAAAGGGAGTGCAACGTAAGCAAGACATTTCATTTGTGGTTGAATCCACAGATGAGCTATTGTAGAAAGTATTCTCCAAAACATGCTTACATGGGAGATGGGGCACGTGGTACTGATTAGATTTAGTACCAGCAGGGCAGTTTTATTACACAGAAACACTATGGTTTGAAAGCTGCAAACATGTTTCAGTGTTGGAAGGCTGTTCCTTTAGCATTTCCTGCCTTACTGGGAATTCATGGGGCTCTGCACCTTCTCTGAAAGTGCTCAGCACCTTTTAGCTTTGACTGATGTTATAGCTGGAAAGATTCAAAGTTAGAGACAATGTTTTCTTTTAATAGTCAAACATGCTGGAAAACAAAGGAGAAAGCATGCCTCACATTCCACTGAAGTCAGTGGTTTCTGTCTCTTTTTGCACTTCAGATCACTTCCAGTCTGCTTTGGCAGGAGGGGAAGAGTTTGTGTTCGAGTCTGTGTTGTCTGCCTTCATATGTGGGTTCATCCATGGGCACTGCGCTCAGCCCTCTCAGACAGGGAATGCTGCTCCCTTCTGCTGTGCCCACTCACTGACTGCCTTCTTCACTATAAACTGATACATTAGCAATAAGAAAAAAAAATGTACAGCCTTTTTTTTTTCATATTTGATCTTCTTGTGGAGTGCCACTTGATTTGATTTACACTCTTTTTATCTAGATGACACCTAGACATTTAGTCAGTGGAATGTTTAGTTGGATTTACTCAGATACATTAGATCTATAAAAACATGAGACAGAAAATTTTTGATCACATTTATCTGATCAGTAATTAATTGTACAGTGTTGTTATTCTTAAGAGTATCTCCTGAGCCTTGATGTAACCACCAGCCTGAAGAATGTTGAGCACCATTCTTTGGAATCGTTGTGCTGCTAGAAACAGATTTACACAACAAATCAAAATTATTTTAGAATCAGTTTAACCAAATTAAGAAGGTTAAGAAAATATATTAGTATATGTTGGATTTAACCGTTATAACATTTCAGCCATTATTTGTCTGTTTCCTGCTTTTTACTTCCTCTCTCTTTCCTAGACTATAAATCAATGGAAGTCTGCATTTCCAGGTCTAGACTTTGTTTCAATGATTATTCTTCCAAACTAGGGAGAATAGGAACAATGAAAACCACAGAACTCATATTGAGTTCATTAATCTCACACTAAAACTAAAACACATCCCTGTACCAGCTAATAGCAACTCTCCACCATAAATAAAGTACTTTCATATAGAGCAGTGCAGAAAACAAAAATTTCTTTTTATAGCTGTACCAGCTACCACTACTTTCCACTAAGCACATAATTATTTATCCAGTGTCAGTAATTCCTGGTTGAATTAATGGTGGGTAAAGGAAGAATCCCTAACTCATTTCGCTTTTTGATAGAATTCCTCTTTCAACTATTGCTCATGAGAGCATTCTGCAAGATAGATAGTACCAAATCAGCTTTCCATAGATAACAGAATCAGAGAATCTTCTGAGTTGGAAGGGAGCCATGAGTATCATCTAGTCCAACTCCTAAATGAATGGCCATGCAGGGATCAAACCCACAACCATAACATTTTAGTTGTCTTCCAGTTGTTTCATTTTACATGTGGATTTAATTTGTTCATCTAACAACAGCTGGGATAACATGAATGCATGATTTAGCAAATCTGAAAGACTGTATTATAAATAAACCCACAACTACAGTACTTGCTAGAAGGAAGTGCCCAGAGCCCTCCCAACAGGAATTGTTAATTACCATCCTCTTCAGCTGCCATAAAGAACTCATTAAATGCCAAATTATTTCCCTAAACAATGAGTAGCAATGGTTCCTCTTGTGCCTATGTGCTTATTTATCAAGAATTACAACGTCCTTAATTGATACATAGATTCAAAGGCAGAGGAGATCCAACAGTGAAGCTATTTTTGGGTCAGTTATTGTCAAAGAAAACATCAAAAATATTCTTTAATGATGAAAACATTATTTAGTTTTCAAGCTCCAAAATTTAAAAAGCAGCAATATGAAACTTTTCCAAAATGTCCTCACGTTTTATTTTACCCTTTGGCTGAGGACATAGGAAATATCAGCCTGATGTGATTGTTGCTTCTTAAACTTTTAAACGCTTTGTAAGAGGAGAGTCGAGTTATAGCTCTTCCTTCACTTGAATGGAAGCACTACTTGAACAGCATTAGAGTATGCAAAAGCACTCGTGTTTGTGGCTGAGGAGAAATGCAAAAAGACAGTATTTGAGAAAAGTGGACAGAAGATGGCATTACAGGAAGCATTTACAAAGATAAAATATAGTAGATACATTTTGGGAAAGTGTAGAAACTCAGAAGCCTAAGAAGTTAAACATAAACAAAAATAAAATAGAAAATAAAAAAGGGGAGGTGGGGGAAGGGAGAGGAGAGGAGAGGAGAGGAGAGGAGAGGAGAGGAGAGGAGAGGACTTTTGAAATAGTTACATTAAAATATTTGCTATTAAGTGTACACCTGTAATGTCTGACAAAGGGCACATCCTAACAGTGCAGGATGAGTTTAAGACAATTTAAGCTTGAGTTTAAATATGTAAACATAATGGGTCTGTCCCTTATAGTGCAGACTTCTTTATGTCCCACAGAAGCCAATGGGAATGGAAAGTTCTCATCATTTTACAAAATCAAACCCTTGGAAAGTCCAAGAGAAATAATGCATATTGGCAAAAAAACCCAAAAAACAAACAAACAAACAAACCCAAAACCAACCAAACAAAAAAACCTCAAACCCAAATAAAACCAAACCAAACAAAGAAAAAAATCCCAGTCTTGATAGTAAAAAATAGTGAGATCCAGTACTGTGATAAACATGATGTGCTATTGCCTCCTGAGCACAGCTGGGGACAGCTGGAAAGTGTTGGGAGGGCTTGGTCAAGACTGACTGCAGAGAGAGAGGAGCAAATACATGAAAGTCCTGTAAGACAGGATATCTGCAATGAGAAAAGCTGAGCAAAGCTCAATGCATCAGAATAAGGTGAATAAAGGACATAATGAATGTTAAGTTTTGGAACAGTTGGGCTGGTGCTGGAGCCACAAAACAGGCAGAGACTAGGATATCTTTAGAACCAACAGGTTCCTGTGGGAATCAGTAGCAACATCGTGAATAGTGTGACATCACATAATGAACTCCATACCAGCCTTGGTTGAGTGCTCATCACTTGGTAAAGCTGCTGGGGTCTGCCAGGTGTGACCCTTGCTGGGACCTTCTACAACCCCAAGCAGCACTGACTGTCAGGAACTGCTAAATGGTAGTTGGTGTTTTTAGCAGAACTTCTCCAGACTATGCTGACGAGTGTGCCTTCATTTACCATACAGAGAAGTGTATTAAAGGGCAAAACAACAAACCGTGTGATCAGCCTCATCATTTCATACCAGACATGGCTCTGACCACACCTCTGTTTTCCCTGGTCACACCAGTTTTCTGGGAATTGCTCTCAGGAAATACAAGGACTGATGCTTTGCCTGCACAAAACCAGAGTGCTCAGGACACTGTTACTATTTTGATTTGTATTGCACTACATTGTTATGTATGTTCAGGAACTTCCAATGTATTTTCTCAGAGAATGTGCAGCATAATTTGGGCCCATTTTTCATAAGCCTTCATTGCTAGTAGACAATAGCATATGGTAAATTCATCTGAGATTTTGTTATAATTTCTTATACTAACCTTTTTCTGGAGGCAAAAATAAATAACTTTGACACACACACAAGGAATGTTGGTCTGAAACACAGGTCAATATAAGCCTACAAAATTCCTCTTGGTTTTACTGCTGGCATTGTCATTAACAGTGTTCTGTGCCTGTTATCTGGTCAGATGAATTATTTTTCTGTTATTTCAAGACATTCCAGTACACTAAGCTTTAAATTGTCATTGATGTGTATGCAGTTTATAAAATAATGTTACCATTACCTCATCATTTCACTTTGCAATGGGATATCCTCCCTCTGAGTGTTCTGCCCCACAGTATGACAATATTCTGTACTCCTCTCAGGGATTTTCCCTCAGCAAAATCTGTGTCTAGTTTTCAGAGTAATTGAACTACTGGGCTGAAACCATCATTGCTATAAACTTCACGTGTCTGCTGAGGATGAGTGTGAAAGGTTATTTGGATTAATAAACAGAACTTACTGTCCATGTAGTGCCTGCTCAGACCTTGACTGTTATGTCTGTACCCTAAAACATTATGCAGGAAGACAAAAATGTTGTTCATGTGAATAAATTACCATTTGTCTAAATTTCCATTTTCAAATGAGTAGCAATTACATGCCCCTACTCTAAGCCTAAAATCCTTAATAATTTAATTTGTTTTAAATTGTACTACTGATCCATCCATCCTGGTACACTAAGTGTACAACTGACTGTTGCTTTAAAATTCATAGAAATTTATCTGGAAGCTAATCTAGTCCATGTCACACTTTTTAAAGTTTGTTATCATTTCATACAAGCATCTCATTGCTGCAAAGAATCCTAACAAGCCACTTAAGAAAACATTTAAAGTAACTTGAAAAAATCAACAAAACATTTCTCTTTGTAGAATCTTATCCTCTAAACCTTTCTTTATGTAAACCAACATGTTTTCATTATAGTTCAAATCTTCACTGGGATGTGAAGAACAATTTATTTGAACAATTTTTCCTGCCTGATTTAATATTTCTGACCTGAATATGTACAGTCTTGAAAGTCAGACAGACTTGTAAAGCAAGTGACACTGAAGTTTTTCACAGGAGGAGGCAGATGGTACCTACAGGCAGGTGGATGTATAGAGGGGACACATTCTGACAGCACTTTTCTGACCAAAAATGGAACTAAGGAAGCCCCACGCATTTTACTTCACAGACCCTTTGCAGGCTCTTGACCTTACTGTCTGAATTTTAATTGTGTTAGAATTTCTAGTTCAGAGTTTGTTTACAGCACTGCCTTCTTTTTCTTGATAGTTGTTCAAGGTTGTGAAGATCTGCCTAAAAATAAAAATTAGAGCAAGTCCCTTGTGCACATTTCTGTCTCCTTTCTCAAATGAGATCAGCCAGATCTGACACTGATACCTGGAGTCTTGGTTGGATATAGAACATTGCTGAATACACCAGGGCACCAGTGAGTGCTGCTCTGGGTGCACAATGGCTCTGTGATTCCTCCTGGCAAAGGACTGGCCCTGTAACTTGAGTGAAGCTGCCTGGCAGAGATGAGCTCTTTGCAGAACTCTCTGTGAGAGCAGAAATCGAAGTTTGTACTCAATGTGCACAGACACCTTCACAGATCAATGGCAGCATTTCCTTGGTTCTCAGCAGTCTTCATTGTTTGGGGCATCCAGTGCAAATAATGCCAAAATTTCCTGTCTTTATTAATTATCAGGCTATTACATATTCCAGAGCCCACTTTAAATTATCATCATTTGTTCCTTTTTGGCAGTTGAATGTACTAAGGTGTGTTCCATAACTGTTGTTTTACCTTCTTGTCTTTCTGCTTGAAACTGAAAAAGAACTTGAAAGCCTTTTTTCTGGTTGTGTACTTGAGTGCCATGTAATCTTACTCCAAATGCCTGGGATTATAAAAATAATTCACTTTTCCAATATTTTCCTATACTTTTGCTTTAGTGATATTTGTGAGACACCCGAAGGTACTGTCTGTCTTTGAAGAGATTTTCAAACTTCAGTAATACTAATTTTCTTTTGTTTTCATGGCTGGGATGTTATACTCAGACCTAATATACTAAAAAGCCATAGGTCTGTGTGGCCTTTTAGGTACCTTAAGAAAAAATTTAGTTTTCCAGAATATTCCCTCATAATGTCCTTGAAAATATCTAACATTTTCTGCAATCTGCTCAATTACAAAAAGGAAAAATATTCTGCAGTGTTGTCAGATCTTAAATATATAAATATTCTTCTTCCTTCTCCTTTTGCTCTTTCTATCTCAAGAATGGTTTGAATAACAAGGAGGAATCTTCACTAAAGACACAAGCATCACCTCTTTCTTCTTCCAGAGGAATGTTTGATTGTTCCCAGGTTCTCAACATTATTTCATCTAAGATCTACCGGATTGCAGCAGGCACCCCACTTGGACTCCATGAGGCTGCTGGTTCTTTTGCTCTCCCATTTATAGAGTGCTGTGCTTGGAATGAAATTATTTCTATTACTGTTAATTACTGTTACTAATTTTGCAGAAGGATGCAGTTGGTGTTGGGAAGCCTGAGGACTTGGCTCAGCTGGTGGTTGCCAGTGGTAAAAGGAGTCTGCAAGAACAACTTTAGATAAAGTTTTTTTTACAGTAAAGATTTTAAACTTTTGCCAGTGTCCCAAGCTCAGTCTGAAAGGTTTTACAAGCTTTGAAAATAGGAAAGCTTTCAGGTCCCCATCTAAGGTGAATAAAGGTGCTCTAAGTTTTGGTAGTTCTGGGACAAGAAATTTGGACGCCTGCTATCCAGGGTGTCGTTCCATCCGTATTCTGGCGTGATCAGCACACTGAACAGGAGTGCCACACTTGCATCCGTGGCTGTGTCCACAGGGAGACAAACACATCTTCCTGCTTTTCATTCCTTACTCCAGGAAAGCAAAGTCCCTGCACTAGAGCAGAGTAAACAGATAGCGCCAAAGGCTGTCCTTTCGACTTTGCCCGGACACGCGGTGCCCGGGCGTGCCCCCGCCGCCGGCCCCGCTCACGGCCCGCGGGGCGAGCGCACCGCCCGCTGCGCCAAGTTACTCTGAGCCCTGTCCAGCCTGGCCTTGAACGCGTCAGGGATGAGGCAGCCACAGCTTCTGTGGGTGCCCTGTGCCAGGACCTCCGCACCCTCACAGTTCCAAACTTCTAATCTAAACCTACCCTCTTTTAGTGTAAAACCATTAGCCCTTGTCCCATCAGAACAGGCCCCGCTAAAAAGCCTGTCCTTATCTTTCTTATAAGCCCTCTTTAAGACATCTTTTTGGGAAGGCAGCAGAGCCTTGTTTTTCCTCCAGACTGAACAATCCCAGCAACAATCTCAGCCTCTCCTCGCAGGAAATGTGTCTGTCTTTCAGTTGCTCTGTCTGTCTTTCAGTTGCTCTGTCTGTCTTTCAGTCGCTCTGTCTCTGCTATAGTCAGTGAATTTAAAGATCAGCATCAGTAAGTTCAGCAAAAAACTTATCCTTCTTTCCTTGAATGATGGAGATAAAAGTTATCTGCTGTTTATCTTTGTGTTCCTTTCCACCACAGATTTCCCTTTAAAAATCCTTGGGCTTAGTGATGTTTAATCAAATCCCATTCTTGGAGGAATAACATTTTGGCAGACTTATTATGATAAGTCCATACTGTTCATTCAAAAAGGATCCTTTAAAAAGTTGTCTATATGGTATTCATGGTATTCATTATTCTTCAGTTTAGTCCAAAAAAGGAAGCAAATCTGTAAGGAGGCATCAGCAAGCCCAAGATGCACACAGCTGAGAGGAAAGCAGGTCGTTCTCAAGGACCTGCTTGTGGAGAGTTTCACAAAACACACATTCTAATAGTGCATGCTGTCAGTGAAAAGGTTTATTGAGGAGAGTTATTCTCGGTTAGTTTTATGTTGCGAGCAGTTTAAGTTAACATGCTGAGTATTATCATTCGTGCCAGTTTCTCTTGTGCCACAAACAGTACTTGTAAAGAAGAAATTGGTTGGATAATTGTCTGGCAAATTCTATCTCTGCTAACTAGACTTCCCGTCCATTATATGCTTTACTGACTCTATTATTACCCACTGGAATATACTTTCAAACCAATTTTTTCAGGATGCAACTTGATCTACTGTTTTCATTACCTTCACTCCTGGTGCTTATCTCCTACAGTTCATAAAACATCTCTTTGGATGGGTACAGTTCTGTTCTCTCAGCTCTTCAGAGGTGTTGTATGACTGTCTTCAATTCCCACATTTTCTTCTTACACATATTTGTGTGGTGATTTCATCAGCCCTTAGCTTCAAAGCTTGCCTGTGCTGAGATGTTTTTCAGGTCTACGTCTCCATTTCTAAGCACTTTCCTATCACATAATGTTGCTTCATTTCCTTTTGAATATCTTCTTCACCATAGTCCTCCCAGTTGCTCAATCCTGTAATAACGTGCTGCTTCATTCATCGAGTATTCATATTTCACTGCTTCATGCAAAACATTCCCTAATAACATTTCTTATAAACATGTTTGTTCTTTCCCCACAGCTATGACTCTCTAAGGTCACTCCCCAGCCCTGACTGTTGTAACATTTTCCACAATTTACATGATCTGGAATTTCCCTCTCCCTTCTCCCCCAGTTTCTATAAAATATGTTTGTTGTCTCATGTTCTTAGCCTGGCGATTCCACTGGATCCCTCCGTTGTCTCTGTCTCATCGCATAATTTGATCTACTAAACATTACTTTCCACCTTCCCTTACTTAGGCATCCTTAGCTCACAGTGAACCACCTTGAACTTGACCTTTTTGGAGATGCTACATGTCCTGTAATTCTGACTGGAGTTACCCAAAACTGTAGGGGAACCCTGCACACTATATAGGAAAAAATGTTCCAAACCTAAGGACAAAACCAAAATGTGACATTTTCCAGTATTTCAAATCCCAAAGAGAATCCCTGATGACAAATTTAACAAGCAGTTGTTTGTGTCAGACGATATGACAACTATTGAGCAAACAGCTGTTGCTCCAGATGGAATTTGTATAACAGCTTGTGGGTCCAGGTGCATCGCTCTGGAATAAATCAACAGAGCATTGGCATGTTGGTTTATTCCTGCCTGTCTTGATGGCATTGAAGCCAATTTCTTGGGTGTTCTGCTCTCAATCCTTAAGAAACGATTTTTTGCACAGTCATGTATTAATGTGTTGAAATGTAAATAATAGGGAGAAGACTTATAGTGAATCTTGACAAGAATTTAGGGACACAGCCTATTATAATTCTATGAGCATGTTCACTCTAATTTTTTAAACCACCATTACAGGAGAGTCTCACATTTCCTGCATTTTGTTCTTTAGATATACTGAAGTGGTATAGAAGCAAACAGAGCATTTTACCTGAAGATAGCTTATCTGTGTCTTAATTTTCCTGACTGGGACATTGTGCCCAATGTCTGAAACAATGTCCGAACCTTTTAGAGGTCACCATCCACTTTCTGAGAACTGAACAAGGATTGATAGTAAACCCCACCCATGTCCCTAAATAAGCTGGATGGATTTGGCTGAAGGTTTAAATGTGTGAGGTTCTGCAGGCTGTTACCAGTACCCTGAGTCCTCCTGTTACCTGGTCTGTTTTAGTGCCTAAAAGGAAATAATCTCCCTCATTATCCCTTCAAAATAATCTTGAAATATAAATCCAAAGGTTGTCTAGGAAATCTCTCATGTTTCTGACTTTGTTGGTTTGGTCTTCTTTCTGAAAAGATATATCTTCATATCCTTAAACCTCTTCACTAGAGAAAAGCAACATGGAGAAATAGTATTTTTAAAGATGATTATCACTTTTCTCGCTTTGATGTAAACTCTGAGGAAATGCAGAAAAACAAATTTTAAAATGTCATAGGGCTTGTTTTTCTCTGAGCATTTACCAGTCTTGTCTGTTTGGTGATAAAATTATAAAGGTCTTGTAAATCACTCAAAGCTTGTGTTCCCCTACTACTTACTACTGTGTTTTTAAAATACATTCCTTATTGGCAGACTAGTGCAATCATGGGAGTTAGTAATCAGATTTAGGGCTCTTTGGTGAACCATTATTTACACTGCAGCAATGCAGAGTTTGTTACTAGTAACTGCAGTGGGAATGGGAGTTCATCCTACTGAGTATTTGGTAAACGCAGTACAAATGTTGCAGGAAGATTCCTGTACTTTCCATTATAAACAATCCATGCCAAAGGATGTAACTTGTCAAAGAAAAATAGATTAGGCTGTTAGAGATGAGATTAGATGCTGACCTATCTTTGGGTCTCTGTAAATAAACAGAACTTGTGAAAGAGTAAAGGTAAAAAAGAAATTTGTGTGTGGGCTTGCTCTTCAGCCTTTCTTTTCATCTTTGGGAACAAACATCACTGTTTTAATGGAGATTCCTCAAAATGATTGGAGAGATTGAGCCTTCACAATCAGATCTTGTGTTTTGCTTTTGGTTAGCTGAGGGCTGAGAATATTCAAGAAAAAGAAGAGTAGGTGGTGCCCTGCATGCAAGTCTTCACTAGCAAAGGTGGCAGGCTCACTGTTTTGTCACTGCAGGCAACCTTTGGGGACACCTGGGAGTTCCAGAATCCCCATGGCTGTCCCACATCTGCACTGACAACTTCAAAGGAAGCACAGAGTGGGGTTCCAATGTAAAGAATGCACATGCAAAGAAACATGTATGTAACATACTGGGATAATCTGTTTGGAAAATCTTTATCTTCTGCCCACAAATTGTTGAAAGTGAGTTATTAATGCTGCCAAAGAGCAAAGTGTTATTGCAGCCACAGGCCAGGAATGTGCCAATGACTCTGTGGAACCGAGACGATTCACTGGAAGTGCTATGACTTTCTTCAGTAAATTCAATTGGAGGTATGTTTATAGTATAAAGAAAACAGAGATGAGAAATAGCTCATTTTGTACAGCTTCTCTTCATTCCCTGACTGCCCTTCCTGT
The DNA here is from genome assembly GCA_013398015.1 of Oreocharis arfaki. Taxonomy (NCBI): domain Eukaryota; kingdom Metazoa; phylum Chordata; class Aves; order Passeriformes; family Paramythiidae; genus Oreocharis; species Oreocharis arfaki. Next base: position 445,186 of record VZRR01007168.1, on the reverse strand, counting down.
TAAAAGACTTGTGAATAAGAAACTTTTCTTATTGTAGGTAGAAAATAGCAAGCCCTCTGATGCTAAAATTTGTCCTTTGGGCTCTGAGCTGGGTCTCCTGTAGTTCCATCTTGTTATGCATGTACAAGGTTAGAAGGAATAGGGGAGAAAAGTGGTCGTGAAAAGCAAACAGAAAAATTCCAAATATTCAGGTCTATTCCGATTGCTGTGCTCAGGAGAAACCTAATGCACAGTTTCAATTATCAGCTGGCCAAAGACCAACAGGGGAGTTTGCACCTGTTTTGTAAGTTCCCCCAAAATGACAGTAATTATTTTTATTTTAGAAAAGAGAGAAAATAGTTCAATAAAAGCAATGATACATTGAAATTGTACCTGGGGAATATCCTGCCTAAAAGAGCTCCTTTAAGTTGCAGTACATTTGGTATCTAGACTTCTTGAATTTTAACTTCATCTGTATTTGTCTGTAACTTGAAATTACTCTGATGCCTATTGATTAGTTTCGTCTGAAACAGATGCCTCTGTTAGAAAATATTGATTTGTGCATCACCTTTTAGCCAAGTAGGTTAATTGAATGGTGCTTGGGTAATTATTTCAGATGCAATCTCTGTCTAATATTTGCTTTCAAAGAGATGATGGAATTGTTTGACATTTAGCCAAGGTATTTCCTAAAACTGGAGCTTGAGCACAGGGGCAGTGGTGGTGGCTAAGTGAGGTAGTGGCTGAAGGTACATTTTGAAGAAGCTTTCTTTATTCCTTATTTAGCCAAAGCAAACAAACCAAAGGCCAGGTCTGGCTTCCACTAGGGTTAGTGGGATTTTGCCATGTTTTTAACAGTTGACTATTGGATTACAGATATTTCAGGGAACATTGGATACCATTGTAGTAACACAGAGAGCAGGGACAGTCCAAAGGAAAGGTGTGCTGCTTTCTCTGCTGCAGAGCTGCTGTGCCAGATCAGCTGAGCACAGAACCACAGGTCAGATGCTCAGACAGTGCTAAATAGTTTGGAGTATTCAGGAATAAAAGTAAAACATCTACAAGCATGTACTCAATAATCATAAAGGATTCTCCTAACACTTCAATTTGTAAAGAAAAGCAAGTGACAAAACTCTTTACTTCCAGCTGGAAGTAAATTGTTTTTCACTGGAAAATGATTCCTTAAAAGGTCACAGGTACATTTGGCCTGGAGAAATATTACTTAATATTTGATTGATGTTGAGCCCTGCCACTAACCAGTTAATTGTTGTGGGCTACCTCCCAGTGCCCAGCTTTCAGGCCTGAGCCAAACGTAAATTGAGCTCAGACTGTGCTACAAGCTGACCTGAGCTAACAATTTCAGAGAGCACATAAACCACAATTCCAGCCCTGCAGGCCTTTCTCATCTGGGTGAACTCTGCACAGAAATTCTATTAAATCTATAATGTGCAGTAGTAGTGCTCCATCTGTAGCTGGTCCCTAATTATTAATTAAAAACAAAAGGAAAATTTAATGAAAATTTACTTTAAATTTGTCCATTTTCAAAGATGTCTCTTTTTTGAAAGGGAAGAGATATGAAGGAAAAAGCCCCACAAATATGTTTACCTGGCCCTATGTTTTACACACATATGGCCAGATTTTCACAGGAGGTCAAGTAATGCTTCATTACCTAATGAAATGAAGGGGATTTTAAAATTTCTTTAACAAGCAAATGTGGTGACACTTTAAACTGACCTGTTCTGAAAATTTATCCCCACTTGGAACTGCTTTGAATGGAGTAAAATGGAACAGTCATTTGTACTTGATCTCAGCGTATCCCATTGGATACAATTACCACTTCAATATATAGCAAGTCCTGTTTTTCTTTAAAAAACAAGGGAGGTATTTGTGAGGATAAGAGTCATTGCATTTCTCCAGTTCTGGTATGGCAGAAATTTGAGGTGGAGTGGTCATAGCTGAGAGTCCCCGTGGGACTGTAACAAGCACAGGTTCTGCCCAGGTCCACCTTTTATTCTGGGAACTGGCCAAAACAGGCTCTCTTACGTCCACTGCAGTTTAGTAAATCCCAAATCCAGCTAAAGTATTAATTTTTTATCCAGCCTATAACTCAAACATCTGAGAGCTACTCCCAGTTCTCATTGAAATCAACAGATCAAATCTTTGAGTTCTCATTCAGCTCTTGCTCAGGCAAAACCCTCAAACACTGAGTCATGATCCAGTTTCACAAGCATCCCATTAATCAGAATCTGTCTGGATTTGGCCAGTGTCAGTTGCTTCCCTTGTTTTAGGGGACAGTGCATCAAACTTCTGTGCATCTGGGAACATTATTGCACTCTCTGGTAATTTTATCAACAGTTGAGAGTCCTGCCTTTCACAAGAACCACTCACTATTCACGAAGATGTTTGGTCTTAGAGAACAGCGTGGCCTCAAGTGAGCCTTTGCAGATGCTGCTTTAGCAGCTTGAGAGATGAAGTGTTGTGTGAATCGCTGTCCTCGAGGGAATTCCTCTGCTAAACATCACCAGACCTGCTGAAGCTTTGGCAGTCAGTTGGACTTTGGGAGCAGGGATGCTGCATGTCCAGGAGCACCGTGCTGCCCTTGAAAGCTGAGGAGCCTCACAAGAACAGTCGACCTACCAGCTTAATTCAGCCACTGACACAGGCCATGGATCAGATCTAGATTCAGTAGAATGGCTACAGAAATGTGGGATATGTGTCTTCTGCTGCCCCCTGGACTTGCCTTTCAGTGTTGGGTACAGTGCTGCAGTGAGATTTGGAGGCTGCAGGGTTCAAGAGTGTTATGTTTCCAGTGATGTAATGTATATTCTGAATCAATAAATTAAAAAGTATTGTAGCTTGTTGGGTTGTTTTAATAGACAATGTTCTACTGGAAGTCTGTCAGTGTCAACTACATAATCTTAGAGGAAAATAAATTATAACCCATTGGTTTGTACAAACCCATTAATCCAAGTCCAGCAAGACTATTTGCAAAACTAAGGACTATTTGTTTTAGCAAGGATAATCAGGACCCGTGGGCCTAATTTTAGTTTGTAACTGAGGTCATTACAGAAATATCAGGGTTTGCTGTGACACGGAGCAAGGTTCATTTAAAAAGCAGCCTGGGCAAGATACAGCTTGTCTTCATTTTTGCAAAGGTCCTAATGCAAATGTGCATGATTGTCACATGAGGGTTCTGTAGGAAAATGTGAACTCTTCATCTTACTGAAGATTGAATTCCATTTTCAGTCGGTGGTCATTACTTGCCCAGTATCAAATAATTTACAATAAAAATCTATGCAGTTTGATTCTGAAATTATTCAATGCTCTGTTACAAATTTTAATTGGTTTTAATTAATGGCTGAAAACGAAAGAAAATGTGGCCTAACGCAGGTGGCTGAATGCATTTCTGAAATGTTGATACATCTTCACTTCACTGAAGATATTTTTAGTTATTTTGAGTAAATTTGACTGAAGTTCTAAAGCAGTCACTTGTAAGAATTACTCCATACAAACAGGGAAATAGATAATCCTATTCGCTAGTTAATTGTGATTACAATTTTAATTAATTTTTCCTGGTATCAGCTCTTTGGGCAGATTTCCAGCACCAGTGATTTGAAAGGTTGGCGATATTGATTCTGGAACCGAAGCCCCGCGGGCAGCCGGACCGGGTTTGCAGGCGGAACGCTCCGCGGGGCACCGCGGCGCGGCGGAACGCTTTCGGCGAGGGATGCGCGGCCGGAAGCGGCGAACCGGTGCATTTCCGCCGCCCTCCCGCCTCGCCGCCCCATGGCCGCGTCCGTGGTGAGTCCGGGCCGGGCCGGGAACCGCGGCTTGGGGCGGGGGGAGCGCGGGGTGTCCGCCTCGGGAGGGTGCTGTGTTTGAGAGGGCGGGCGTGGGAGCGCGGGGAGCCCGTAGGGAATGTCCCGGCTCCGTGAGGGACGGGGCGGGCAGGGCGGCAGCTCCTCTGCGCGGGGTGTGGGGCAGGGCGGGGGTTCGTGTGTTGCGGCCTCAGCGTCCTCGTACAGGGGCCTTAGGGCAGAGAGGGGCTCGGTGAGGCCGTCGGTAGTGGCCGTGTAGGTTGGAAAACTGCTTGGAGTTGCCGCCAGAGTCTTCGAGAAGTTGGTTCTGAGGTTGTTTGGTTGGTTTTTTCAATTATGGCTTTCGTGTTAAATGCTGGGAAGGAGGGTTTCTGAGTGAGGTGGTTGGACGTTGGAACCCGGAGGAACTGTGACCATCTCCATTCTCGGAGATGTCCAAACGTGGTAGGAGACAGGACAGAGAACATAGGGCTGTCAGATGCAACCTGGAAAGTGGATCGATCTTGCCATCATCTCTGCTTTGAAAAGGGATTAGGACTGGATGACCGGCACAAGTTCATTCCAGCCGAAATTGTTCACAGAGTGTAAAACTGTGTGCTGGTTATGGCTGTAAAAACTTGCCACGAAAGAGCTTATTTCCTACTAGACTTCTATTGCAGGTATCCCAGCAACTGATTCCGGTGTCCTGGTATTTCTCCAGTGCCCTCGCTCGTGCCCATTCCATCTGTTGGGAGCTGAATGGGAATATTTGGTGCTGGCTGGGAAGGGTTGGTGTGCAGTGTGAGCTGGCTGAGGGCTCACAGCCCCCTGCTCTCCCTGGCACAACAACAGAGCTGCAGTTACTGTTCCCAGGGGCAGGTCTGACACTCCTGTCTCCAGAGTTTCTCTGGGCACTTTCTAGGACTGTGAGTTCAGAAATTGCTGGGGAAGGTGGGAGGATGAAGAGCGGGTTCGTGTCCTTGCAGGGAGAGAGAAAAAATAGTGCATAGTAATGTTTGGCCTTGTTGCATAAATAAGTCGTAGTTCCTTTTCAGATTGGAACTTTCTCTGATTATGAATATTTCTTGTGGTAATACTGGAGGAATTCCTGGTGGTTCTGGAGTATATTCAGTAAAAGCAGCCAAGAAAATACAAGCAGTGAAATTGTTCCACACTGATCAAGTTGCAGATACTGAGAGTATAATACTGGCAGAAAGCAATGATAAATAACAGCATTTTAAACAATTGATAACAAGAGAACCAAATGCAGGTTTATGAATGTGTGGACAGGAAATTCAGAATCTGCTTTCCAGGATGTCCCAGTTCAGGGTCTGTAAGACATCGAGGGCCAAACAGCTGAACAAACTGAGCAAATAACCCAGTGAGATCACAGTGCAGTGGTGGGACAACGAAGGTTGTTACCTGGGGATGCATGAAAGCAGAGAGATGTAAGGAAAATGATGAGGTGTGAGGAGAAGTGTTTGTTTTTGACCTGGGGATATAGCACTGACTGATACTGGAAGGAATACATCCAGATGCTGGTGTTCTCTCTCTCATTATGTTTCATATTTATATATATAAAGATGTGTTAAAAAATGAGGCTAGGGTGGCGGTGTGAAAGGGTTCCTGCTAGTTCTCAGAAGTATGTGAATAAGTTTTGTTCCTTAACTTTATTTCAGAACAGCCATCACAGCAACAGCTCCTTGAATACTTGTGTGGCCACACTACCTGCAGCCAGCTGTAGCCCGTTTTCCAGTGTAAATATTTGCAATTTAAATGCAATAAATATATCAGTATTCCAAATTAATGCTCAAACTGTCACCTGCCTAACAGCTGGTACTTCTGCAAGTAGAAAAGGAGCTCAGAATAAATGTCAACATTATTTGATGTCATCTTTTGGTGAGGATGGAAAAGACCAGTCAAAGTGACTTGCAGAAGAAATTGAGTTAATGACTGGATTGCATAACTAAAGTACTTTGATATGATTCTTCCCTCCAGGATTTCAAAACCTATGTGGATCAAGCTTGTAGAGCTGCAGACGAGTTTGTCAACATTTACTATGAGACAATGGACAAAAGAAGAAGGGTATGTAGCTGTTTTGACAATAGAACTGTCTTGGCACTTTTTGTTGGCTTTTCCAGCTGTCATTGCACAGAAAGCACCTGAACTTTGATTACCATGTGCTGTATTGGCCATGGTAGGGCAGGGCAGCTGTTCCTCAGGCTGCCCTGCAGAGGACTGCGTGCTCCTGTGCAGCCTTGCTGTAAAAGGGGCCATTCAGAGAGTGCCTCAGACTTCTCATGACCCTAGTTCAGCTGGTATGGAACTATGGCTTACAGATGCAGGATTTGGTCAGTACAGGGAAGTAGAACTTGCTTTTTTTCCCCTTGAGGTCAGGATTTAGCTTCATTTTTCCGAAACTTCTTTCATTAGCAGTTATCACTTGTGGTTCTGGGGTTCTTCCGAGTGCCTGAGGTTGAAGTGGTACAGCTGTGTCTGGCTCTGCAAATCTTCGTGGACCACTGTGATGTGGTACCATGTAACAAATATTGTCACCAAAAGAGAGCCTTGGAGACCGGTCTTTGGAATTTTAAGTGTACTGTAGTTGCAATTTAATAACTTGAAGTTTATGTGAGAGTACCAGCAGTCCCATGTTACTTCACAGTCACTTTGCACATGAGTAGGTTGGACAGGGATGTGTCAACACCTTAAAAGAGTGTTGGGCAGTTACTCTGCTGTGGCAGCTTATAAAACATTTGGGAGGTTCTGGTCTGCTGCTGTCCTTTTCGAGTTCCATGTGTTCCTGGTCTTGTTAACTTTCTTTTTTAACCTGAAATTACAATTTCCTGGCCTAATCTGTGTTGTGTGCACGCTCTCCCCCTCAGAAAGAAAACAGAAAATCAGCGATAAACTTATTGTGGAAAGGTAGCACTGTCCTTTTGTTAGCAACCAGTTCAGTTCTGTCATTACCTTTGTTAAAGGGATATAATCAGTATTTGAGACATGAGTCACTGTGCCACTCATAAAGGAGAATGTGTTTGTTAGTTTTAATTCTTGGTCAGGAGCAGTGATTGTTAAAAGGAGCTACTGTTTCAAGAAGGCATTTTACTGTCAAAGTAACAAGAAATCAATAATTCGCAGTGTAAGTTTTGTATGTTGTCCATTGTATGTTTACATATTTTTCCTAAACGTGTATTTTCATAATCACTCAGGCTTTAACCAGGCTGTATTTGGACAAAGCAACATTAGTTTGGAATGGAAATGCAGTGTCTGGGCAAGAAGAACTAAATAAGTTTTTTGAAATGTTGCCATCAAGTGAGTTCCAGGTTAATGTGTTGGACTGCCAGCCTGTTCACGGTAAGGTTGTATTATAATTTACTTAGTTATTTTTCATTTTTTTATAACTATTGAAAGCGAGCAATTATAATAGTGCTTAATAATTCCTTTGGAATAAGCTTAGAGAAAATACCGAGGGCTGAAATGTCAACTTGTGCATAAATAAAGCACAAACCAAGAGATGCAGCAACTATACACTTTTTTTCATGTCTTGGAAAATATTTTAAGGACTTTTTTTTGTTTAGATCATATTCAGAAGTGATCTATTTTCATGTATGGAAAAAGTTTGGCTTATCAGGTTATGTTGTGCTTGGGAGACCCTTATGGTGGCCTCTTGTACTGACCTGCAGTATAATGTGGAACAAATCGTTATTAACCTGTATGTACTTTGATTTCTTTACATCTAGAAATAGGTGTTAAGTTCTTTAAATTTCTGATTAACAACTGCTAAAGAAAGGCTTACATAATTGGGAAATTAATATATTGCTTCTAGTGGACATTTTGGGAAAAGCCTGTGGTCAAACACACTTGCTTTGCTCTGCTGTGAAAAAGATGTAGTTTCTAAGAATGGGGGGTAAAAGTGTATGCAAGTTGCTAAATATCTCTATGTGTGTATATCTCAAGTAATGAGAGCTCATTCTAAGCACAAACGGAGGTGTTTGTCAGTTCTCTAAAATGGCGAGCAGGAGATGAAAATGGCAAAGCCATTGCCAAGCCGAGTTGGTGAACCCACCGCTGTCTGTGTAGAAACGCTGCACCAGAGCTGCACTTCCCTGCCTGTACCCAGCTGTCAGCCTGGCGCAGTGTAACCAGAGTTGAACCAAGCTTCTGTGTACATTTCCTGCCTCTTTACCTGCTAGTCTTTGTTTGAGTTGTTTTCTTCATCATTTCATACCTCCTTGTGAAGAACAAGCTACTCAAGGCCAGACAACAGTCCTCGTGGTGACAAGTGGGACTGTCAAATTTGACGGGGATAAGCAGCGCTACTTCAATCAGAACTTCCTGCTGACGGCACAGGCCACCCCCACCAACACCGTGTGGAAGATCGCCGGGGACTGCTTCCGCTTCCAGGACTGGGCCAGTTAGCAGGGCCTGGCACGGGGAGTGACCTCTCTCATTTGGCACCAACAAGTCCACTGTGCAGGCAGCTGTTCCCGTGCAGGGAACACACGCGCTCTTTGTGTTGCATCTGTTGTTATGGACAGTCTACAGATGTTTCAGGGTTGATTCCAGTGACCACGGCTTTAGTTATAAACTTAAAATGTGAGAGGTTGCTCATGTTAGTTGAATTTAGTAAAGTGCTGAAGGCAGTGAGCTGTATTCGAATCATTCCTAAAATGCCTTACATGCAGCTGTGCTGCCAGTGCTGAGTGCTCAAACTGTGCTGTTTGAACACAAAATCCTATTCATACACAATTCTGACCAAACATAATTTTTTTTCAACTTGAAAAGATCTGTTTTTACGGTAGCATCTTTTCTCTTTTGAAAAAGATGCTTGTGGCATGAAGATGAAATTCTGAAAGCTACCTATTCCTAGTTGTAAGAGGCTGGGAAGGATTGCTATGGTTTCTACTGTTAGTGAAAGGAGCAAATAGAGCTCCTAAGTGTGTAATCTCTCAATCCATTGGAAAGGTAGTGTTTACCTTCTCTGATGCCAAAGGACTATGTATCTTTGGGTTTCCTTTTGGTCTGAGCTTCCCAGACTTTGGTTGTTTATTCCATGGGTTCATATGTAGGGCATGGTGAATGATTCGGAGCTCCTGTGCCAATAACTCTTCACATGCATGTGAAGGACTTCAAACTGATTATTTTTCTTTTGAAGTCTTACCGTGACCTAGAAATAGGTCGGATACATGATTTCTGTTGGCTTTAATTCTGCGTTCTGTTGCTATGAAGTTTGGATTATTTTTCCCATATTAAGTCTGCAAGTTTTGAATCCTTTCTGTCTTTTCAGGAAATGTTGTAGTTAAAAAGTGGCACTGAAAGTGTGTATTACTGTGAAGCCTTCAATTCTTCTCATCAATACTGTTATTCAGAACAGGTGCTTGCATTATTTTCGATTGACAACAGCAGCTCTGCACCACTAACACTATCTTCGTCTCATGGAGATTTTTACTGTATTTTTCATGTTCTTTTTAAACATTGCCTTTAATTATTGATTCTGTGGGGGGAGGGGGGGGATTGTGTGTTGCGCTTTAAATTTGTAGTTTAAAGCTTCCAGCTGCTTTGAAACACTTTCCAAGACTCTAAGTTGAGAGTGTCCACCTTAACTTCGGAACTTAAGAGCAGATCTGAGTATCAGCAGCTTTGTTTCAAACTGGTGCATTTCTGTTTTAAGCTGAGTAAAACAAAAAAAACCAAACCCAAAATGTAGCTGTATCCCTGAGCTTACACGTGCTTGTAACTGAAAATACAGGAGGGGAGCTTGTAACTCTCATCATTGCCCATGTTTCAATGACAACAGCAGTCTGAAAGCAGTTACCACTGCAGCTCGCTTGTGCAGTGATTTAAATGGAGAAAACTGTGAAAATGAGCAATATCTCACCTGTGTGAAACATCTTAAAGCATCTGTAGTTTGTGATGAAATCCCACAAGAAATGGAATGGTTAGCTGAAATGAGTGGCTGTATTTCCTTTTCAGGCCCTCTAGTCTTTACACCAGTAAGTTAGAATTAGCAACCTGTCTCTGTTCAGAGGCTGTTTATGGTCAGAACTATTGTGTACTTACTTTTCAGGCTGAAGAATTTGAATTCCTGCAGAACAGTGCAAGAACAGAATTTTTGAAAGCTGTAAATATTGTAAATACATTGTTATTTCTGTATGTAGTGAAGAAAGGATCATTCTATTTAATTACTGTTTGTTCTTAAGAGAATATGTGATGTTCATATATTTGTATTTCCTCTACAAAATGAAAACATAACCTAAGCATGCCTGTAACTGGTACAGCATTGTTGAGCTGTGACACTGGCGTGGTGTATTCTCCTGGCTGTTTAACTTGCTGTTGATTGTGTAAGTGGTGTTACAGATCTGCTTTGCATACACAAAACAGGTTTTGCTTTTAAAATGCAGCAATGAGTGCAGCTGTGACATTGGCTTGTTGGACTTTGAAGGCGGTCACCAGAACACACACTTACATCAGTACCTGATAAGCTTGTGCTGTGAATAAATACTTATTGGATATTTTTATCCAAGTTTGAATTTGTATAATAATTTTTAAGCTTTTTCTAGGCAGACTGGGAGATTCAAAGTATATGAGGCAATGTTTCAATCAGATGTTATTCTCAATTATTTTTGTGCTATTCAAATGCAAGCTTGCTTTTAAATCTGACTTTTGCAATTAATATTAAAAAAACTGACCAAGCAAAAAGCCCTCCCCACCACCTGGAACATGACTGAGGAAGACAACTAACTGGCTTAGCTGGACAAACCCAGTTAAAACTCTTACTTAGTAAGACTTGTAGCTGGAATAGGACTTGGTATGCATACCCAGGGGTTTTGTAGGGAAATTCATTGGAATGCAATTGCTTCAGGCTAGGGAGAGGTGCCACTTACTCCTGCCTATTTCCATCATCTTCGATGAGGATCACTTGGGGTGATTCAGTACTACCATAATTAGCTGTTGCTCTTTATGACTGAAAATGCTGGTTTGCAAAATATTTTTATTTATTATACTAAGTGAGAATGTAGCTATTAGAGTCATTTGGTGGTTTTACAATGGAGTAACTAATGGTACAAACAAAAAATCTCTTTCTTACTGGCTCTGTGCTGCTTGTTAATATTCTGTGCTGAAATTAGCAGACAAGAACCCAAAAATGCTTTCATTTCATTTGGTACAAACCCATCCAGCTGGTTTAGTGTGACCATTGCTGACTCTACTGTAATATCCAAAATTTACAATGGGCATCTATAAAATGAATATGTTTGTGCTCCAAACACTGAACTGGAGTTAATGCTTCCGTTTTTTTGTTTGAGACCAAGTTACTCATGTACAACCAGTCAGTGAAACAAAGCCAGCTGAAGAGCTAAGCACTTCCACATATGAAATTGTAGCAACTGAAGACTTGAGAGATCTTCTCTTTTGTGTATGTTCCCTCTCTTGTCTGTAGAAGTCACTGCTTTTATGTTGCTCTGTTCTTTTGGCATACTACAGTTAAATTGATTTTAAATGCCTATGCTGGAGAAAAGGGATTTGTTCTGATGGTATGAATTGTTTGTTCTGATATGCCTGTGCTTCCTTACCTTGTCTGGAGAAAAGCACATTATAAAGAAATGCTGTTTTACCAGTAAAATAACTTTCCACACTTGAATATATTTTGTAAGTTTTTGAAATTGTCTAAGACCTCTTGTAAGATTCATTTTTAAAAAATAAAAAAAAAAAAAAAACCCAACTAAACAAAAAAAATCCAAAAAACACCTACCTGTTACCCTACCTTTTTTTTTTTTATTATTATTAGAAGTTTTCATAGCTTGTTCTTATGATATTAAAAGTGCAAGAAATAATTTGCGGCTTCCTTATCTTTACTGCTCGTGTTGTAGGTCTGAGTTCTCATTGCTGCCGAGTGGTACTGGGGCACTGTGGAACAGGTTGGCAGCTCTCTGTCAGGGAAAAAATGTGTCTGGAATAACCCTATGGCAAATGTCTTGCCAAGAGCACTCTGAAGCAGTAAATGGTGAGCTGCCCAAAGTAACTATTTCAAATTAACATTATCCCTCTAAAATTTACTGAAGTTTAGACTGTTTTCCAGCACATACCTGGATGAAGTCAAACAAAATTTGAGCCAGATCTTTGGGTTGTAAATATTTTCACTGAGAACATGTGCTTCTGCTGTTTCTCTAAGAAGAAATGAAACACTGAAATGAGAAACACTTTTTGGTGATAACTCCAGTGATTTATTCACTGTTTTGCTGTTTAGAACATTAAATTACTGATGCACACTTGCTCAGTGTAGACAGCAGCTTTTAAATACTAGCATCTGCAAAGATGAAGATGCTCATGCACAGTCAGTAGTTGCATGGAAAAAGATGCTGTTCTAGAAATGTATTCTGGAAGCAATGCCAAATATATTGGAAAGTTCTTGCTGTGTTTGAGGGTATAGATTTCAGTGAGGATTTGCAAGCAGTTGCTCTTGGTAATGATCCTAAGCAAGGCTCTGACAGCTGATGCAGTGTAAATGTTTATGAGTGCTGGGAAAAATAAATCAGCCCAAGCCAGGAGATGTTTTTGCAGGTATGTTGAAAGTGAATCCAGAAATTGCTCTTTCAAAATTGCCACTGGTCTGAAGAAAAGAATATTAAAGTCTTCCTGGAAAGGCAAGCTTTTCTTTTTTGTTCTAACAGCAGAAAGGTAAGACATTGATAGTTGGGCTTATTCCTTCAGAAGGCTGGTTTTAATAATATAAATAAGTCATCTTGTTATCCTTCGTGATTGAATGGACTACAGACACTAAGTGGCAATTTTGCCCTGCATCAGTAATACACATACCTTAGAATATATTGTTGATGGTAAAATTGTGTTGGATTGCAGTGGCTGATTTTTGTCTTCTTACAGCCTATTTCAGTTCAGTCTCACTGGGTTTGCATCTTTGTGGTTTTTCAAGATTTCTAACCACTACAAAATGTGTTGAACTTACTAAAACAAAAAGAAATTAATGTTGCTGTTGGGCTTAGTACTTCTATATCAAGGTCTCTATGCCACAATATGAATTCTTGAGTGTTTCAAGTACTTTGGTGTGTCTTCATGCACACAATGGTGTTACCTTATTTAAACACCTGGGTGAACTATAAGAACAGATGGACTGATGAAAATCACAAATTATTACAGTTCACCGAGACCTTGTGATCAGGTGCTGAAAGGCACAGATAGAACAGCAGATAATTAGATGTTTAGTTACTTGGCAGGAGGTCTTGTGCTTTCCTTACTTGTGAACTGTGTAATGCAGGGCAAACTTTCACATGGGCAGCTCTTGTTTTTAGGTAGGCTCTAAATACAGTGTGATGCATGTACTTTGCAATTTGAGGAAGTGAGAGAAATGGATTATGAAGATAGTGAAAAATCTTTTGAAGAAATCAGTACTTGGACGTACTGCCACAAATCCTTTAGATTTGTCTATGGAATGAAGCAGTGGAAAGCAGTCAGTAAGCAGCTGATATTAAATAAAATGTGTTAAGCACACGCATTTTAGTGTCCAGTGCATTGAAACTGTAATGTGTGCAGATCTCTCATACTCAGAAAACTGACAGTTGTTCCTCTATTCATGTCTAATGTAGCTGAGTTCAGTGGTCCTGAGTACTTCCTAAGCTATTAGCCTGTAAGACCTCTCAGAGTCCTGCTCATGGGCAGGGGTCAGTTAGAAAAAGAGAAGTTGATCACTGAGATAGAATAAATAAAAGGTTTGGGATATGCATAATGATCCCCTCAAACTTACAGGGGGAAACTTTGCTCATAGCTTAATTCTGATTGTACTGAAAGGAATCCTCACAAAATCTGCTGCTGGGACTGATACAGTGTTTCAGTTATCCCAGTGTGAAAGTTCATTAGACAGTTGGCTTCTGCAGCTGTAAATATTTTACATATATATATCTTATGACTCTTCAAGAAGTCCAGGTTGAAGTTAGCGCTTTCATTTTCCAGACATACTGTCGGAAACCTGGCAGATGGAGATAGCTGACTAGAACTTTTACTGTTGTCTAACCACTTGATAGGGGATTTTAAGAACAGTGTCAGTTTGTTGGTTTCTCTGACATCCACATGATACTCAGTACTACATTTTCTTTGCTGAGCTAAAGATTTCACATATGTATACAGATAGAGTGCTGGCAGTAGTACTGGTATATACTCCCACTGAAATTGTTTCTGGAACTTGAATTTTTTCTCTGTCCCATATTTTTCAGTTATTAGAAAGTCTGGGTATTCACAAGACACAGTTTGGTATTTAAGGATACTTTGTAATTTGTTCTGTGAATATTGCAGTAGTTTTGTGCAGTGACAGCATTGACTTGGTAACTGTCACTCCTCTCCAGGATTTTTTTTTTAAACTCATCACTTCAGGTGTTCAGTTTACAATGATTCCCTGCAAAGTTAGAGACAGCAAGATGCAGTTGTTGCCAAATACAAGACAACTGCTTTTCTGTTGGAAAAAATATTCATGAGTGTTAGAAAACTTAAGTGGATTACAAAAATCTCCCCTTCTTTGAAGTTAATGTCAAAGCTTTTCCTAGCAGTGTGGTTTGGATAAAATCCAAATGGTAATTGGATTGTGCAGTGCAGAATTCCTAGTGACAGCATTTGTTCCTTGGAATTGTTCATTAATCTTTACCTGAAGAAACCTCACTCCAAACCCAAACCAAGAAGGCACAGGCTACTGACATGGCTAAACATGAACATCTAGAACAACCTCTGCCAGCCCCGCTTTTTCTGTAGAAAGCATATGTTGTACTTTGGTTTAATTGCAAGGTTTAACTTGTGCAAAGATACTCCTGGAATCACACATCTCTGTGTGTAAGGATGTTTTTGATGGCTCTAGAAGTTTCTGTGCATCATCGAAGCCACAGTACTCATGGTTTTTTCTAACCTCTTTTTGTTTCAATAAATGCTTCCATGTAAGCCAAACCCATCTTTAACAGAATGAGACCTGACCCTTCCAACCCATGACACAGCTGTCAGTGCTCCAAAGTGACAGAAGGGAGCATCCTAGAACAATGGACCTGCTTTTAATTCCATGAAATGCTGCCCCAACCCACAGCATTGAGGTCAGGTAATAAGGTATAATACAAACAGATTTTAAAGGAAAAGGTGTTAAACTAAGACCTAAAGCTAATTGATGAGAGATGTCTCTGTGCATAAGTAATCAGAGAATGGTTTTGGTTGGAAGGGACCTCAAAGTTCATCTAGTTCCAGCCCCCTGCCATGGTTGTCCGGGTTGATCAGGTTGTCCAGGACCCCATCCTTGAACACTTCCAGGGATGAGGCGTTCAAAACCGCTCAGGGCAGCATGTTCTAGTGCCTCACCACGCTCACATTAAAGAATTTCTTCCCAACAGGTAAACTAAATTTCTCCTCTTCCAGTTTAAAACCGTTCCCCTTTGACCTATCGCCTACCCATGTAAAAACTCACTCTCCCTCCTTTTTATAATCCCCGCTGTAAGTACTGAAAGGCTGCGGTATGCAATGCAGGTATTTATTGTAGAAGAGCAGTACAAATGCATCCAAAGAGTTGAAGAACAGCTCTCACCGCATGACAAGTCTTGAGCGCTGTACAAGAACAGAACAATTTCTCGTCCACCGCAGTCGCTCTCTGTCCGCAGTCCGCAGGTGGGAGGGCAGCAGAAGCGCTGCCGCAGCCGGACGGACCCTTCCTGTTGCCGAGCGCCGGCCGCCGGTCCCGGCGCGCTCACGGGCGCTGCCCCTCGGCGGGGCCGCCCTCCTCGGCCGCCTGTGCCGGGCCGCCGGGGCCCCAGTCCCGCTCGATGTACAGGTGGTACGGGTCGTGCTTGGACTCCAGCTTCCGCGAGCGGGTGTACGCCAGGATGAGCGCCCCGGCCAGGCAGCCGTAGAAGATCATGATGAGCAGGATGTAGAGCGAGCCGTCCGCCCCCGCGCCGGAGCCGATGCCCGGCGGGGCCGCGCTGGTGTTGCCGGCACGGCGCAGCTCCCGCAGCACCGCCCCGAGCAGCGCCGGCAGACGCCGCGCCTCGCTGCAGTTCATGGTGGCACCGGCACCGCGGGGCGGAGACACCCGGGCACGGCCCCGACAGCGCTGAGGCCGGCGGGGCTCCCGCTGCCGGGGAACAGAGCTGAGGAGAACCTCCACGGCGCCCAGAGCGGTGCGGACTGACATCGCTTGTCGGGCTCCCTGAATGAGAGATACGAGATACTTCATGCTTGGGAAAACGCAGCTCTGCCGAAATAAAGGCAGGAAGGAGCTGGTTCTAGTCACAGAATCAGAACGGTTTGCGTTGGAAGGGACCTTAAAGCTCATCTCCTTTCAACCCCCTGCCATGGGCAGGGACACCTTCCACTAGCCCAGGTTGCTCCAAGCCCCAGCCAGCCTGGCCTTGGACACTTCCAGGGATGGGGCATCCACAGCTTCTCTGGCCCAGCTGTGCCAGGGCCTCACCACCCTCTCAGAAATTAATTTCTTCCTATATCTAATCCAAATCTCTTCTGCAGGAGAACAGCACCTAGCTGAGGAAACGAGAGTAGTCAATGGCAAAGGCCCTGGGCAGGCTCCCAGAGCAGGTTTGCTGTTGAGGGGCACGTAGAGAAAAGCAAGGAGTTTTGGAAGGAACAGTGGTGGGGTATTGGAGCTTGAGCAGCAACAGCTGTGGTGATCAGACACCCAGAGGCAGAATTAATTTGGGTCA
Source organism: Oreocharis arfaki (assembly GCA_013398015.1). NCBI lineage: Eukaryota > Metazoa > Chordata > Aves > Passeriformes > Paramythiidae > Oreocharis > Oreocharis arfaki. The sequence continues at coordinate 428,715 of VZRR01007168.1, read as the reverse complement.
CTAAAACAATTGGTAATCAATTGGCTACAGAGGGTCTTTTCCTTAATCAGAAAGGTCTGGAAAGACCTAGATGTTACTAGCTGAGTTCTTAGTGGTTCCCAGCCTGGCTGTGCTGGAGAGGGTCCTGAGGCTGCAACAGACAGGTGAGTTTTCTTTAATTTTTTTTTCCCCTCGCAAAGCTCTGTGCCCATAGTTAAGGGTTTTTTAAAATCCTGTGAATGCTCTGAAGGTCTCAGATTTTTCCGTGCCCCCAGGTTGTTTATCTGGTAAGTCTAATTTCAATTGTCATTATTCATACGGGTGAGCGTGGCAGTAGCATGTGTTAGAGATTCACAATCTCCCCAGCATTCAGAGTAGTTTTTATCTTGTATAGTTTCTTTGCTCCTTTCTAGGATGTGGCTGGGGCTGATCATTGTGGCCTATTCCATTTTCTTCTCATTGTTTTTGGGGAAAAGGTGTATTTTAACAGCAGAGCAGAATGAGTACACATCTGGAAAGGCAAAATGCTGTAGTATTGCCTTGGGCTTTCCTCTGTAAATAGCATTAGGCAAGTGTAATACTGAGCTAAGTGTTGGAAGAATAGTGGTTGATTTTCCATAATGGTTCTCCTTTTAGTCTGTAAGTTGCTTCAGAAGGAACACTAGCAAAGGGGATGTTTCTGTAGCACCACAGGCTTCGGTTTTTGGTTTTTTTTCTTTTTTCCTAAGAACTGCAATTAATCATTTCTGGTTTCTCCATCAGCAAAATATAAGTGAGAGATGCTCTGGTTTCAGGATGGTTACTCTGTGCCCCATAACCGCAGCACAGTGGAATTTACACTCTCTAGGACACGAGTGAGAGGTTGCTGTCTGGTCAGGCAGATATAGGGGCTTTGGGCATAGAGGTGGTGATTTTCACTTATGAGTCCTACAACTCATGCCTCTTAAGTGAAGTTTTTGACTTAGATACATTGCAGACATCTTGCATTTTCGTTGTCTACAGGGGTGACCTTAAGAAAGTGTACTGGTGGCTGGACATGGAAATAAAATAGAAAGTACAACAGATCATAGTTTTTGCCACAGTTAGAAGGGCTGAATATCGATTTAGAATCTCAAGAGAGCCAAACCCGAGTCTGATGAATATCTCTTCACACAGGGCTAGGTTTTAGTTTGCTTTTCTGTGGTATGTTTTTCGTTGGCATGAACAATTTTCTTGGCATCTTTCCTCCGAAAGTAAGGAATTTGCTTTCCAGTAAATGCTCAGAATGAGCTGCAGGTAGGTTAAAACTGATCCAGACAGACTCGTTAGAAATTCACCTTGGGCTGAGGGGTAGTGTTTGTTTGCAGAGCTCCTGGAGAAGTCACTGTCATCACCTGTGCATTTCCCCTCCTCACAGCAATATAGTTCTTGTGCTACTCCAAGTGTTCAGAGCTGAGGCCCAGGTTTTAAAAATAACAAGGAACTAAAAAGTACCAAGGTGAGAGTTGTCCCATTACATAAGAGGCAGGCTGTTCTGGGATGGAGGTAAAGGCTTTGGGAAGTAATTGCCATAAGCTGTGTAGGGAGGTGGGACAGGTGTTTTGTTTTGAACATGGGGGCAGAGGGGCTCTGGTTTAATGACCTTGATTAAATGCCATAGAAAGGGGCTCGTTGGGAGAGATTGTGTTTGCTTCCACTTGAGAGACAGAAAGTAAAGTAGGGCAGGGAACTATAGAGAACAGTGATCCATTCTTCATGTTCACTCCCTGGGGGAGCACCACCTGCTGATTTATATCTAGCAGGAAAAGTTTAGGTTCATTGTTTAAAACAATTAAAAACCCCAGAAACAACTCCCAGGGCTGGAACAACATGTGGACTGAAGTCATAATTTCAGGACAAGTAACTGCCCTATTAGAAGTAGTCCAGAACTGTTTCAAACTGAAGTGTCTTTTCTGTGTTTAAGTAAAACATGACACCTTCTTGCTTTAGCATTTTAATGACAGGAGGTCATGTCTTGGAGTGATGGGCATTCCTGCTCAGGGTCTGGATGCTCAGAAATAACAGAGATAACACAGAGGTGGTGGGCAAACTTCTGAATTTGGAGACATATGAGGGCAAATACAGAAATAAGCAGGTGTGGCAAACACACTGTGACCTCTGGCATCTCTGGTAGCATTCATCACTAACCAGGTCATTGGGGATTCAAAATGAGAGAACAAGGGGAAAACTCAAGAGTTTGTGGCGTGTTTTTGGTTTAGTTTTTTGGTTTTGTGCTTTAGTTATTTTTTGCTTTTAAAGTGCAGGTGAAGTCTTTGAGGATCAAATACTGTGCCCAGAGCTCTGTTTGTCTAATTAGCACTGGTCTAATGTCAAGGTTACATGTTTCCAACCAAAGACAATTTTGGATAAACCACCTGTGATAATCAGCTTCGCTAGAACACTTTATCATCTAGAATGGGCTTCATTTTCTTCAAAATGTGTCTCTCCCCAATAAAGGTGTAGCAAGATTCAGCCTATTACAGCACCCAGTAGCAAAGCAATAGTGCAAACATCACCCCATTTCTGTCAGAACTCATTTAAATTAAATTATGTGAAAATGACAGGCTAAGTACAAATATATATTTAGTGTAGTCAGCCTTGGTCCTCTGTGGCTGATGTACTCCTATCATATTATAAAGCAATCACTAATCTACTTTGCAGCAGCACTGAGTTACCTGGATTAATAAAACACATTTCCAGTTAAGTCCAGTTTTACTCTGTGTATTGTCTGCAACTCCATGTAACCAGCAAGTTTTGCTGATTGCATTTTGTAGATCACCTTTGCACTGTCTTTTACAAAACAACCATCAGATTTGTTATTTTTAAGCTTTGAGTGTGTAAATTTTAGCCTTCAAAAGGAAAATTGATTTACTGTCATGTAAATAGAGCTTAGCCATTGGGTAGACTCAGTAAGAATAATAATAAAAAAACCCACCAAAACCAAATACGTAATGAGAATTTATTTCTTGTTTTGTATGTAATTGCAGAACAACACTCATTTATTGTTAGAACACAACACAGTTATTTGAAGCTATTGTTCTGAGATGTGGTAGATTTGGTCTTTTTTTTTTTTTTTTTTTGCTACTGAAAATGAGTGACCCACATTCTGAGCTGGTGTTCTGTTCCTTTTACAGCCTGCCAGGAATTGCAGTTCGTGCTGGGGGAGCTGGCAGGCAGCGCCCAGGGTGTTGTGCTCCGAGTGTTGTCAAGGGCACTGCGATTGCACGGGGTGGTTAAACACCACTGCCCCTGCTCCTAAGGGAGTAACTCCTTCCTCTCCCCGTTTAGACTTTTTGTTTTCCCCTTTCAAGCCCTTCAATGACATCTGCCTGTTCCAGGCAGCATTCCTGTTGTGTCATGTGCAGGACCGGTACCTGCCAGCTCCACCCACGGGTCTGTGCCAAGGCTGTTCCTCAAAGGCTCTTTTGAACTGTCATTGACTCTGAGGCTCTGAAGACTTTCAGTGGCAGAGATCTTGGGCTTTAAAATCCTATGTTTCTTTTAAAATACCAAATCATCCATGTCACTTTGTGCAAACTTACACCCTGTTCTTCCTCATTCCCTGGGGCCTGTCTTCGTGCCTTTGACAGGGTAACTGTGCATGGAGTTGAACGTTAATCATCCCAGGGCATGGGCCATTCTTCCTCAGGGCAGCTGAACAGCTCTCATCTTCCGTCACAGCTGAAGCTTTCCAGTCCCACTGTTGGGGTAGTTACACCGTGTCTTTCTCTACACAGACCATGTCTTTTGAGGTAGGGGGCCCTAAATAGAATCTTGCATCGGATATGCCCAAAGTGGATTTTTCTTCTCTTTGAATTTGTTTCTCAGTCTTACAAGGATGGTTTTAAATTCTCAACCTGCTTTCTGAAGAACTTGTATCTACTTTGAGCATTCTGGAACCCTCAGCAGTACATGAACCTCTCCCTCACACTTTAATCCCATAGTGTGTGGCCTTTCAGCCCAGCATAAGATAAAAAGCTGTAACATCTCTACCTATCACATAATGAAGTGATTTACTATCCTTCCATCTGCATCCTCATTCCTTCTTTTTAATGGCAAGAATTAAACATTCTTGCTGATTCTGTTTCTCCTCCACAAGCTGTGTCACAAAAAGGATTTAGAATTCATTAAAACAAAGGACAAAGTTCTTGCCCAACTGCAAGGTATTTGCAAACAATTGCCATAGTTGAAGGCAGCCTGATGTAATCCTTCCCCTTCTCCAAAAATACCAGAAAAGCTGATGATGCAGCAAATTGTCTTTTGCAGTACATCCACCTTTAGTTCATTCCTTACAAGAAAAACCAGGCCCAGTGGAGGGTTGGTTTTTATTACCTGTAGCACAGACTCATTGCTGCTGCATTGGAGCAGGCCTTGGAAGGTAGGCTCAGTTTCAGACAGAACGTCAGGCATGGGACAGGAACGAGAGACAGCTTGTCCAATATAAAGATCTTCCAAAACACACAGCTGTTGAACCATTCAAGTTGTATTCCACTTTTGAAATGTTAACAGTGTGTATGTGTGTGTATATATATTGAAAACAGTGATCCTCAGTCAACCAAGACACAGAAGATAAAATACATTTCATATAAATACATTCATGGCTTAAAAAAATAGTCTTATAAACTGCTGACAGACACGAGTGTAAGTCAGTATCCTTCCTACATGTATTTCACTTTTGTGATGCTAACAGGCTGACTAAAGGCTATTTAATAGTGACCAGTTTTAAAATATGGAAAAATTGGTAACATGGCTCCAGGACCAAGGAATTTTAGAAGTTGCTACTGATATGGGAAGTACTCCCTGTTGTCAAAAACCAGCTGTATGTATCTTAAAAAAATTTTTTTTAGAAAAGCTATTTTGTTGTTTCTTTTAGTGACTCTTGAAGTTCCATGCACAACTAGCTCCCATCACCTTTATTCTCTTTCCCCTCGGGGTTCTTGGAAGGTGAGCTGGCAGTGTCCTGGACTAGCCAGAGAAAATTATGCATGGTGAAGTTTGAAGTTGGTCCCCAGGAGAAGGGATGGTTTACTTGAAGAGTGTAGAGCCATGATTTATTTTTGCCAAAGTCTATTTTAACTGGAAAATAAAAATACATATACATGCAGAAAAGGAAAAACTTGTCGTGGAATCGCAAGCTCAGGTGTTCAAGAGAAGCAATGTACAAAATCTTTTACTTTCTGTACAGTGACAATACCAAATAATTTTTTTTAAACCATCATATACACAACACAAATATTATGAATAGAAATCTATAAATACTTTCAGATGAATTTGCAATATAGAGCAGTTGAGGGCCACAGCTGTACAAAATGTAAGCAACATATATAAAACGATTAAGAAAGTGCAAAGTAGAACAGTATCAAGAGCCTCCACTTTTTACAGCACTTATGGTTCAAGTGTGAAGAGCTGGCAGGGATGCAGGAGCTCAGTTACAGTTCAAAAGAAGACACAGTACAGGATTCAGCACACAAAATGATGAACTATTATTAAATTAAATCATCCTCCTTCTTCACATCTATGACTTCCAGTTAATAAGAGAACATTTTCATAATGAATTTCTGTAAAGAGTGATTTGTCCCTTTTTACAAGTTTCCAGGAAACAAAGATTCCCTGGCCACAGACTACTTTTCTGTAAGTAAAACAAGACTAGACAGGGAAACTCCTGTTGGTTTCTGGTTGCCTTGTCATGCTCACCACAGTTATAAGGTGAACAGAAATACCTTCCATAAAGGAATGCAGACAATTAAAACCTGATCCTCTAAGTTACATCCAGGTACTGTACCAGTACTCCTGTGTATGTGAAGGTCTAGAGAATCAATGCCTTAAAACCACCTCTCAAAAAAACCCACCAAAACTCCTCTGAGTTTCAAGTCTGGGACCACTGCCCATCAGTTCACAGCTGTTTGCCAGTCCAGATGCAAGTTCTGCACCGGGGCACTGATTTCTCATCAGCATCCCCAGAGCAGTGCAAGTCTTTGTTTTCTTTTACACCATGCCCAGTGGAATGCTCTGCTTGAATTAAAATGCAGTGGCAATTAAAAGCCTATTTGGTGAGTTGGAACTTGAAATAGTTAATTCAATGGTCTTGAGTGAAATTCCTTATAACTTGTTTTTAGAAAGCTTTTCAGTTCACCTTTATTTCAGTAAGTGTACTTTCTGTTCTTTTGTAGGCACTGTAAATATTCAAGATATTGATGTGCAGAAGAATCCATCCATTCTCAAGCAGTGCATTATTAGTGATCTCTAGCAAGTTCTTGACTACTGCTGTTGTCTTGGTTTTATTTTTAAATGGAGAAGGGTAGACATGAGATACTCCTTTTCCTTCCTTGCTAAATGTCTTATTATGTAGAAGAATCATCACAATTACAGTATTTTTTCCTCTTTGAACTATAGGCCAGACTTCAGCATGAGTTAAAGAGAAGTTGTAAGCAGTCTGAATATGCTAGAGAAACAATAATAAAATACCTGGTCATACTGCTTCACATAATGGTGTCTGTCTCACAACTGGAGATGATCACACAAAACTCTATGAAGACCATCAGCATCTAATCTGCTAATAATTAAGAATTTGGAGTCTAAGATAGTTTGTTTTACTTGATAGAGATTATAGAAACAGTCATCCATTTGGTGTGTTTTTTGAATGTGTGATATCTACAGTATACAGAGACATCCAAAGCTGAGGCATGAGAAGGAGGCACCTGCACAACTGCCTGGTCAGCAGAGCTGTTTATTTGCCTCCATACATTCTTTCAATGTCGTTGAGGTAATGGTTTTTCAGTTCTTTCCTTTTCAGCTTGAAAGCGTCTGTTACCAACCCAGTCTCGGGGGTCCACGGTTCAGGGCTCAACCGCACCTTGATGGGTATTTCAAACCTTTCTAGTTTCACTGCAGGGACAAGAACAAAGAAAAGCACGACTGTGACTACAAAGCCAAATGAAATACTAATTCATGCTCCCTAAAAATCTGGTCAGCACGCTGTAGCTTGTATAATACGGTGTCCTTCTTAATGAAACAACCTTACAGAAGGGCCATGGGCAAAGTTCATGCTGTCCCAACACTGAGCGATGGGTCGTGTGCAAGTACTCTAATAACACTCTGTGCTTAGAGCTTGTACTGGATGTGACAATGCAAAATCTAAAGCTTGAAACAAATGACTGAGTAGCCTGAAGCTCTGAGACTACTGCCCAAGAGCATACACTGTATTTTTGTTACAGGAATGAAGTAATAACTAGGTTAACTCAGACTAGCTGGACATGCTTCATATTTAAATTATAATTAAGTACTTGTACACTTTCCCTGGTTGAATGTTTCCTTCCTATATTTTTCCTTCCTAAAATTCTGTTTAGAGTTCAAAACAAAGGGACTTCTCTGTATTTTTGTTACATTAGCCATTTATTTTCCCCTTCAGCTGGAAGCAGTGGCTCGGCACATGCACAACCTCATTGCAACCAAGGCTGCTTCTCCCTCTTGCCCAAGAGGGGGGAGCAAGAGAGGAGACAGGGAAATGCTTCAGGGGGAAGGGCAGGAGCAGCAGAAACAGCAGAGGGAGCTGCTGCACGTGCCCAGTACTGGATGGAGTTTGCTACCAGCTCCTGCACGTGGGCTGGGAATGGGATCCACAGACACAGACTTGTAGCTGAGTTCCAGCACAGCCTCCGGGGGGCAGCAGAAGCGGGACCCAGCAGCTCCTCTGCCTCTCTGACTTCAGCTCTGTCGGGATGTGCTGCTGCCTCTCACCCAGATGGGTGCCTGTTCATGGTCATGGGCATGCTCTGCTAACAATGAGAACTACCTCTTTAAAATGGTTTTGAAAAAAGTTTCATATTAATTAGTTGTATCTCAATAGTAGATTACTATCTAAAAGGCAGAAAGAATGTATAAGCAAAGGGTTTAAGTACACAAAGCTATATGGATAGTAATTGGCCCAATTCATGATAAAAACCCCCAGGGATTAAACTGTTTAAACTCAAGCCTGAAACCTATGGATTGATTTATTTTTTCAAGGCAAGACTTAATAGTGCCTTTCATTCTTGTTTTCTCATTTTCAAAAGACAGATTCTCCGTTCTGTAGTTCAAGAGAAAGTGCTTAGTGTGTGCTTAAGTCCAGCATTTATTGCTTCCTTGTGTGAGGTGCAAGTGCTTTAGAGACTTTTCTTCCCCTGTGAGTTTGTTCATTTTTTGTCCCATAAAGGATTGATGATACTTTCGATCATTCAGTACCACAGCACTGAGTAGCAGGCTTTTTTAAGCCTCTACAACCATGAGGACCATGGTTGTTCAAAGCTGTAGGGAACAAAGTTGTATGGGGAAAAAAATGCTTTGAAATCTCTTGCTTAACCAATTCCTTACCAGCAAATGTCTTGCAACTTCTCTTCCAAATTGACAGCTCTTTTGGACCTTATTTTAACTGTATTAGACAAGCAACTTGTCTCTAGAATTTAGTTGAAAAAAACCTTCAAATATTGTTTAAAAAATAAAAGTAGTACAGTAATTAATACAACCAATATTATGTAAATTGCTGGGATAATATGCAACTATTTCATGTGGTGTTTGCCTCGATCAAATTATTAAGTTTTGGCACATACAGAGAAACTGGAAGAAGGAGGAGCAGCTAGTGAGGATAACTGACAGTGTTTGCTGGATAAGCCCCCAATGGCCAGCAGGATGTGCTGTGGTACTTACTCTTGTTTGCCACTTCTTTAATCTCTCGCAGTATTTCTGCTTCCATTGTAGGATTGTTACAAATGTCCACCCAGCTTCCACTGATGCCCTTCTGCTCAGCCAACGCTGTCAGCTTCTTCTGGTTAGGGACCACAAAACTGATCACGTAGGACTGGTCACTACACAGGGTTGCAAGAGAAGGAAGGAAAAAAGGTCCAGTCAAGACTTTCATTTCAGGGTGTAAATTACCTGCTGTTGGACCCACAAATGCCCAGGGCTTTCTGAAGTGGAGTTATTCCACCATACAGAATCCTTCTTGTGCATTAAGTCTTCACATCTGATGGCTTACTGAGAAGATATTCTAAGCTGGTTTACACTATCATGTTTGATCAGAATCAGGCTTTGCTGTCATGCACAACTCAGTTTAACTCCCCAGCTAGACCTGGGGTTTAGCCAGTTCTCTTCAGTTCCCCCTCACACAGGGAGAGAGAGGAGAGATTGGGACTATTTCCAAAACTCACTGGAAAGCTTTGGATCAGGTGCAAAGTCTCCAGAGTAACTTTTCGCTGGTATTCTGACAGAAAGCCAAAACACATGCTAAATATAATGATACCTGTTTAGGGAAGGGATGGGGTAGAACAGAAGCGTATCTGGATAGGAGAAATGTCAACAGAAAACCAGGTCATTTCTTCAGCTTTCAGGGAACCTGGGAACCTGTGCTACTTCAGACATGCTGTTTGTAACTTGTACTCTGGTGGAAGGGGTTATTAGAAGGAAACCATGGAAAACTACAGCTGGATCAGAGCCTGTACTTCATATTTACTCTAAACAGAGTTTCTAAATTAATACCACTCTTACCTTTTGGCATAAGCACAGATATTGTCAATCAATGGGCAGTTCTTCAGTGCTGCCTCTACTTTGCCCAGAGATACATATTCTCCTGCCTGTAGCTTTACCAGGTCCTTCTTACGATCTAGGAGAGAGGGGAAGGAAAAAAAGGAAAACCTTACTTCATTTAAACTTTAGCATTTCCACAGAATCATTTGCATACATACCATGTATGTATTTTGTGCTACGCCAGATTCTTAATAGACAAATTTTAAAGCAGCTAATAGCTGCCAAATTTATAAAGATTTTCATTAAAAAGTGTTACAGCACTTTACTTTTTGTCACACAGCTTGTAGGAAAGGACTCTGGTTTTAGAGCTTTATAATTAGTACAAAAGTTAATCTTGTATTTATTCTTTAAAATCCATGTGCTAAATTTAGATGATGATAATGTCACAGGAAATGGCATCACTTCCAAAATTTTACTACAGCTATGAGGACTTCTGGATATGTGTTTTACACTGATTCTGTAAGCAGGTAACTTCAAGTAGATTAGCCCAGGCAAAGACAACAGTATTAATAATATGTTTATAGGTGAGTCAGTATCTTGTAATATATTAAGGTATCAAAAACTGAGGCCCACCTATGATCTGCAGACACCCATCTGGATGAAATTCTCCAATATCTCCTGTACAGAACCATCTCTGACCGTTCTCATCAATGGAAAACTCTTCTGTTGTCTTCTCTTCATTTTTAAAATATCCCATGGAGACGTTGGGTCCACCAATTATAATTTCTCCTCTAGGATTAGGCTTGTCCTTATTAGTATAGCCCCCTGAAAACAACATAGTCCCAAACAATTATTTTTTAACTTATCTTTCCTTCTGCCAAGAAAATACTTTGGAACTCCAGCTTGAAGTTAAAGCACACTAACTGATGACTATTATCAAAGATAAAGAACAATTACTTCATATGCTACACCCAGCTAAGCAGTTAGGCAAAGATAGCAGCTAGGCAGGAGCTAAATTAATTACTCTGAAACCAAAACAATTACTACTCTCACCTTCTTGCCAGTCTCTCAGTTTTATTTCACAACAAATAAGAGGAGCTCCGACTCTGCCAGTGCTGTAATCAGCAACTTAGGGAGAGAACAAGAAAGAAAAGAAAGATTTTTTGTTATTTGAAACAGGAATAGGGTGTATCTTACCTCAAGTTACTTTACTCCAGAATTACAGTTTTTTGACTTGTTTTAAAAAAAAAATTAAAATCACCAACCCCCCATACATATCTATATCCTAACTTATGTATTTCCATAAGTGTTTTAACTACCTTCTGTAATGGTTCCAGCTCCACACGTTTCTGTCAGTCCATAGCCTTGACCAACAGGACAGCAAAAACAGATGTTCATGAATCTTTGTGTTTGAGGTGAGAGTGGTGCTCCTCCAGAAAGCATCATACGGACATTCCCTCCCAGCAGGGCCTTTACTTTTTTAAACAACAGTCTTGAAAGAAGGCAAAAAGCATTAAAAATTATTCACTTAGCTCACTCATATAAAAAGACACAAACTTTCTTCCCTCCTTCCTTACTGGAATGCCTTAAAAATTAACTTATTCACAGATTTTAACTGGGCTAATCCAAACCCGTTACCTCTTGTGTAACACTTGAAGAGGCAGAGTTCCTGTTGCTTAATAAACATTCCAGTTTTATCACTTAAAAAAAGCAATGCAAGGGAAATGGACCAGTCAGCTGTTTGGAAGATTAGTCATTACCATGAAACATCTAATCCGTTTCCAGTAAGAGCTTTGGACTACTTCAGTTACTCATTAGGTGTTATTTGCATGTCAGATGAGAATGGCCTGACAGCTCAGAGGATGATTCTTTTTGACTGCCCTAACAGATCCCAAGGCAAAGGCACACTTGGCCTGTGAACTCTACTTACATGTTACACAGAGGTGCATCATATCCTCTCTTGATCTGTTCCAGTTTGTAATCATAGCCTATCTTGAAGAGAGTTCTCTGAATATAGTTCATCTCTTGAACTTTACTCATGACATTTTTATAAATTCTGTCCATTATTTCCTACAAAGTGTTAAAAAAAGGAAAATTAAGACTTGGGATAGACCAGCATGTGTAAATTAAATTCCATGTTGTAATACCCCCCCCTATTATTCTTCCTTTAGAATCTTTGCATCATGGGGTCAGGGCAGTGCTTCAGTGCCGTGCTTTTACCGTGTGATCAATGAGCCAATTTATAGACCATTGCAGCTTGGAGCTATTTACACCTGAACCTGTACTTAAACTGTGAAAAACTGATGTAGAAAATTTTAAATTCAAGCTTAACTCAATCTCTTTGCTAAATTCCCCTCAAGATGTGTCATGCTTGGGAGTGCTGATGCTGTACTTTATCCATGGCAATTGGTAAGTGCAAAGGAATGAACTAAGAGAATTCATTTCGCCATTTCCCTTCCCAAGAGAGTTCTTCAACTTTCAGAGCAACATGGCTGCAGTGATCCTAATTATCTGACAAAAAGCCACAATTCTGTCACAGACCAGAGATTAACTTCCATTAAAATAATAATCTTATGGTCACCCAAATACATTGAACCTAAAATACTGTTCAGAAGTACTGGTGAAGTACTTAACAGAAGTTTAAAGACTGGTTCCTTCAAGTTTGTTTTGGAGCACAATGCTTCAAAGTATTTATGTGCTTTCTCTTTGTGAAAAAAATTTAAATGGATATTTTCCAAAAGATTGGAGCTCTCAGACATATTAATTATCACTCTGTTAATTATTAAGAAGATGACCAAGCCCCTATATGAGCTTATTATTTCATAAAACAAAAGAATGCAAATGATTAAATTGAATTTAAAATTCTTGGCTATTTTAAGATTGTGCAGAACAACCAAATCCAACCAAAACTCACTATTCCTAAATTAGATTAAATCCTCCTACTCACTCCCCACCAACGTGTGGCACCACCTGGTGCTACCAGTTCTAGGAGCCCCAGATGTGAGAGAATCCTAAAGCAGCACTTGTGATGGCAGCACACGTGGGGAGCGCCGTGGCATCAGGGAGACACAAACATTTGTGGAGTGTTTGGACAGAACCACAGCCTTGTGGAGTGCAGGAGCCTCATCACTCCAGGAGCAGTGTGAGCTGCAGAAGCAAGAGGAGTTACAGTCTCCTGATCACTCTTTCCTCTGAGAGGAGCTAAGCCTGGCCTGCTAACCCTGAGAACAGCGAGACTCAGTCTCGGTGTTACTTTGCCTTGCTACATCTGTGACTGAGCCAACTGCCCATATCCTTAAAGTGTCCCTCTTGGCCAAAGCCACCTTTGCTTTGTCCCTGTGCACAAAGGAGTTCCAGGCTGGGACTGTGTCCTATTGCTGTGTCAGTAGCCCAGTAAAACACCACTTGTAAATAGTGAAGCATTTACAGGTTTGGATCAAAAAGCATCTTGGCTTTGGTACAGGCAGTCTCTTGTGCTCATTTGCAGCATCTGCACTCAGTTCAATCACCAGCTGGAATGTCTGTATTTGCTCTTTTCCTATTTGTGACAGTTACTTACATGTGAAGAGAAAAACATATTAAATACACTTTCCTAGCATGAAAAAAAAACCATTTTATTGCTGGACATATCTGCTTCTGCATACTTACAGGCACAGCTGCCATCAGTGTAGGTTTAAGTACCGTACAGTCTCCTTTGCTTCCCTTCTTAATTTTACTTGACTGCAATAAGGAAAAAATGTCAATTCATGAAGCTGAAAACCAAACAGCTCTTGAAAACTAAAGGACTAACAAAAGAAGGAGATATATTAGCCTGTAACTTGCTCAAGTATCTTCCCCTGTTCCTGTGTCATTTTCCCCCCATTGTTATGGAAAGGGTAATGATTAGCAACTATTTCAACCAAAATATCCAATCTTTTACAAGTTCACTTTGTTTATCTTTCTCTTACTTCCTCCCTCTAGTACATGCTTTCTCCTCCATCTTCCTCTGGGAGCTTGCTTTGCTTGATGCAAATCTCTCTACCAACAAAACATGCAGATGTATCTATTATGGCTTAATTTACTCTTATTTATCTGAATTGTTAAATGGAAAAAGGCAAAGGACTAAATAGAAGATCTGCAATAACTGGATAAAGAACTGTTGAAGTGAGATCAAAACTTAAAAACACTTTAAGCAGTTCAGCTGATCTATTAAGAACTGTTCTTACCCTGTTTTCCAGGGGATAATGCTATAGGCATTTATTAGGATTGCTTTTAAATTTCCTAAGTATCATAAAAGCAAAGGTTTTAATACAATTTATATGGTACAACCCACTGCTGCTGTTCACCAGGAATGTTAATTTGCATCATTTTCTGAAAAAAATGTACATTTCTGAAGTATGCCATATACATCAGCATTTTTTTACTGAGGGAGGAAGCTGAGCAAGGAGAGCACAGGCTGCAAAAGCTGAAGTTTGCTCCCCACCTTGCTCTGCCAGCCCTCACCTGATCCGAGAGAGTGAGAGGAGAGGAGTAACCGATCCTGCAGCCATAAGTGATGCAGGAAACTTCTGCTGTCAGTTCTAACACATGGGCCAGAGGCAAATAACCAATGTATGTGTCCTTGGGTCTGGGAAAAAAGAATTAATTAACCATGAGTCACAAGTGGACTGAAAATACAATTTAACCATTTTATTGTGTACTTAGGCATTACTTTTTGATTGACCTGGATCACAAGTGAGCTTATTCTGCTGTACACAAGACAGGTGTGATTTCAACCCCAGTATATAAACAAAACAGGGAAAATCTGACCTTACTGATATCAGTATGAATTACAAGATTTGCCCTGTTTTGTAGGAAATTCAGATTCCTTAGTCCTTTACTGCTATTTCCTCTCCTTGTGGGAGGTTTCATTCCAGTTATGAAATCAAGGATGAAATCACTACAGTTTGAAATAACAACCAATGATTTACAGAGTCCTGTCAGTCATCTTCTTCTAGAATACATTACTAGAAAGAGAGCTGATCAATGAAGTACACTGAGGCTTGTTTCAGGAAGCAATTGCTCAGAGATTTCTCAGCAAGAACCTCAGAGCTGTCACTGAACAGCAGCCTTCAGCACCCAGCCAGAACTGGGTTTATATCCTCTCACAAGGAGTCTGGCAACAGGGCTTATTTCAGCTATTGAACCCTTTGTGAATGCAGGGACAGACACCCTTCCATGAAAAAATTTTTTCCATGAAAAATTTCCTCAAAACATTAACATGAGGGAATTTGCAGTTGGTTTTACTGTTGTCAACACAGTCTATTACTTTTCTGTTCCTTCAGTGAACTGTACTTGAGCAGATTCTGCAGCATGTGCACCCAAGAGTGGTGTCTCCAGGTCAATGAAGTGCTAGGCTCAGACATGCTTCCTAAACTGATTCTAGCTGCCCGAAAATGTCTGAAAACATTTCCCAAGAGGAATCTCTTATCTAGTGGTATCCTCTGATGCTCAAAAGTGCAAAAAATCCATCACAGACCTAGAGCTAAAGGTAATAATAGTAGTAGTAAAAGCAACAGCATGAGAAAAGAGCTAGAAGAGCCTATTTCCCATACAGGGTAAGTTCACACACGCAAGACGTATTTCTTATAAATTAAACAGTACTGGCCTCACAATAACATG
This sequence comes from Oreocharis arfaki, assembly GCA_013398015.1. Lineage (NCBI taxonomy): Eukaryota > Metazoa > Chordata > Aves > Passeriformes > Paramythiidae > Oreocharis > Oreocharis arfaki. The sequence continues at coordinate 413,580 of VZRR01007168.1, read as the reverse complement.
AAGAAACTTGATAAAACAATGCCAGCAGCAGACTCTCTATAAATGTGCTTGCTTTTGGAGGTTGTTTGAGCTCTCTGTACACAAGACAACGAAGTGTTTCTTACCCCAGTCCAGGTATTCTCTCACACTGTCCTGTCATTCCAGCTATCAAGTTTTTATGCATCATCATCACTCCTTTGGGTCTCCCAGTAGAGCCACTGGTGTACATTACTAAAGCCAAGTCTGTAGGAACAGGTCTGCTTGGCAGAATGTTTGCTACAAAATTCAGGAGAAAAACTGTTATTTATTCTTACCTACTTTATAAATTATTTCTGTAATTAATCAGTGTGAAAATGTCGGTAATCAGTGGGAAACAGGTGCTTCATGGAAGGCCAGCACGGTGGGCTGCTGCATGGTCAGTGCTGGAGAGAGTAGTGGGCTGGTTTTAAGAGGAAGAGAGGGAAGGCCAATTTTGAAAGGAATGATGAGTATTTGAGCATCTATGCAATCTGGGTGACGCTTTTGTCATTGTGGTTTATAGCTAACTGAATGTCTCACAGAAGGAGCCTTCTGAAGACCAACTAAAACTGTCAAAGGCAGCAAAGGGGAGAAATTCAGTACTGATGATAAACAGCAAGCTGAGTAAAAAACAAACCAAAAAAACAACACCCCAAAAAGCTGCAAGTCAGCTTTTCTGTCCATTAGTCTTTCAAAGCCAAGGTTGTAGAGGTAAGGTTCCTTTTTTCAACTCCTCCCTCCCTGCCCCCCCTTTTTTTTTTTTTTTAATAAACCTTCCTCAGGTAAGCTGCAGGTTTAGTAGAAAAGCAGTAAGCTTAGAACACTTGACTTCTGATTGTTTTAATCCTCTTTATTCTTAGGATGAAAATCATCAGCTTTCATGGCTTTCCACAGTGTCTGCAAGTAAGCAGGTTTTTTAGGGACAAAGCCCAAGAGAAACCACCCATCAGGGTCACTGCTGGCCTGTGTCAGCACCTCAGGCTGATCAGAGATAAGCAGCTGTGATGGATTCGTGTTTCTCAAAGCCCCTTTGCCAGTTTATCTCCTCCTTTATTCCAGAGAGAGATGTGGCTAATTACAGACTGCTGATGTAAGGAGAACCAATCATCAGGGTTGGGTTTTCCTTCCTTAAAGCTGATGTTTACAGTCACTCTTGGCTGCCCAATGGAGCAAGGAATGTAACTGTTACGCCTCTAGCCTTAAGTGCTTTTTAGCTACAGCTTGGTTAAGATAACAGACATTTCCAAGCAAAAAAAAAAGCTTTAAGTGCTTTCTCCTCTTTTCTTAGAAAAAATAGTGACAATAAGATAAATAAAAGGTAAGAGTAGCAGAAAATGAAAAATTACACCAGCTTCTATTTCATTTCCTAAAACAAAGATGGAGTATTAAATTATTCTGCTTATGGTTTAGATGTTAAAAACAAGGTTTTATCCTGACATACATGACACATGAACAAAAGATATGAAACAAATTTTTTGTTTATTTAAAGGGAGCTAGAGGATGAACTGTCAACCTTCCACTGCCTTTGTCGGCGACCTGCATGGGTGGGGGGTTTTCTGCTACACATCCCTCTTAACCCAGGTCTGATTTCACTGCTAACACTGCTTGATTAGTCCTCTGTGAAGTGATTCACTTACAGTTTTCTGGTTTGGCTCCCAGCTCTTCTACTGTCTGCATACTATGAATCTCCATGTTTTCAGGGTATTCTGATTTATTGACAGTCTTCTTGTCCACATAAATGATATGTTTCAGACAGGAGACTTGTGGCAGTGCAGTCTGCAGAAGACAAATGAAATTTTTAGCAGTGTACTGACTGAACTGTAGGGTTGCTCATAGCAGGTGAAGCTGATACCAAATTACCTTAAGTTTGCTCTCAAGAAGTTCCACACTCGTGACCAGATATGACGCTCCACACTCATTGAGACCATAGGTCACTGCCTCTTCACCCAGGGTGGCATACAGAGTGACAACTGTCACAGGGATGGGAGAGGACATGAGAGAAGGGTAAAGTAACATTAAATGCAAAAGCTCTTGTTTTAGCTTACTGGGAAGCATTCAGTTGGGAACTTTCTAATTTGGAAATAAAACAGCTTTTAATTTTTCTACATCAGAAATTTTATGGCACAAGAGACCACTGGAACAAGGAGGACATCTGGACAGGAAGCATGTCTTTCCTAAGAGTGTGGTCAAACACTGGAACAGGGTTCCTAGAGAGGTGGTTGATGCCCCAAGACTGTCACTGTTTAGGAGGCCTTCAAGTAACGCTTTAAATAACAGGCTGTAACCTTTAGTCAGCCCTGAAGTGGACAGGCAGTTGGAAGGAACCTACAGTGGTCATCTAAGTCCTCCTGAAATAACTAGGAATGAATATTCTATTCTATAGCAGAAAATAAATTATCAGGACAAAGAGATGCACCAAAACCCAACAATAATGCAGAAAGCAATCCCAGAGTAAGCAACTGAGAGCAGGTGTTCTGCCCATGAGCTCTCTGCAACCACACCTCAGGGGGAGAGGTGACACTCAGACATTGCAGGGTGCCAGCTTAAAGCTGAGCATGGCTACAGGCAGCTCTTTCCATACTGTCAGCTACTTTCCTCGCTCCTAGGAAATTAGTGATGGGGCAAGGCAGAGAATCAGACTAAGGAATCAGACTGTTTTTCATGCTGCTAGATTATGTTTAACCCAGACAAGCTACAGGAATGCCATTAAGTGCCTCCCAGGCACAATGGAGTTCACCTCTCCTCATCTCTACTGAAAAAACCCTTCCTTTAGGATCATTTGTTATCTCAAACTGTAACCTCCAAAGACCACTAAAGGAATTTAACAGTGCTGTGAAATAGGGTTCATGCAGAAGAGGCAAAAAGAGTAATGTTACACAGCTATTTCTTATTGCCTTTCAAAGTAAAGGAATCCAGACCAAATTAACCATCCTCTCCTACTTCAGTAGCAAAGTCATCTCTTCCACTCTTGCCCCTGAACACTCTGCACACTCTGCTGGATGAGCTGCTCCTCGCACAGGCAGCTCCTACTGGTGCTGGGAGAAAAAGAGACAGCCCAGTGCAAGCAGGAACACAAGGCAGCAAAAAAAAATGTGCTGTGGGTCACAGTGCGTTGTGTGCAAAATGGGCACTGGAGTGCTCAGTAACCTCGGCAGCTCACCAAGGAGTCTGCATGCATTAACTCCCATGAGAGATTTCTGACAGCTTGAATTAAAAAAGAAAACCACCACACATAATTGTAATGAACTTGAGCAGCTTACAAATGTCACCAAAACAGACTACTTACAGACTATCATATGATTTTGTTTACCATTCTTCTCTTCTGATAACCATTTCAACTTTTCAACATGTATAAGTCAGGATACAGTCAGAAAATACTATAAAAACATCCCACATTTTGGGGAGAGAAATGCAACTAATGACCTCTTCAGAGTATTTAAAACAACCTGAATGGTAAGCGTACTATTCTGTCATTTTAAGATCTAGAACATTACCACAATTAAATCATAAAAACCAGTTTCATAAGTATGAGCAAGTTAATTTTAAGGATCTCCACAATTCATAGAATAGACTGGAAACTTCTAAGAATCAGACCATCGGCATAGAAAGTTTATGAAATTCTTACACCTCCAATGACAAGACTGGCAGAGTCAAAATACTTGACAGCCCAAACTGTGCTGAGAAATGGTTCTAAAATACATTAGAAGTAACCAAGTTGAGCACTCACGAGGGAAGTTGTACTTGAAGCAGGTTAGAGCTACAATCATCCACTCAGCTCGTGTCTCACAGAATATGACAACAGTACTTTTCGGGGTTAGTCCCAGGGCAGTCAGTCCATTTCCCAAGAGAGTCATTTTCTCATTTATTTCTTCATAGGATAACCATCTGTAAGTTCCTAAAATTAACTGGAGAGGAAAAACAATGAATTTTCACAAGAAGCTTCTGGTATAGCTGTACCAGCTGATGTGACTTGGTGCATAACAGCATAAGCACACACACTGCCATTCATTAAAAAATTGCTTTCGTTTTTCTTGAAGTAGAATAAAAAGTGCATCTTGTATATTCTGTTGTTCCTGAACTGTACCATAAAATGAATGGTTTATTAGATGATGACTAAGGAAGAACACTAAAGGGACATGCATTGTTGAGGCAAGAGACAAAGCAGCTCAAAACCAAGTCAGAATTAAGTACAAAACTGTAAGTTTTACCTTTTTGAATACTTTTCCATTTGGTTGCATTTCATTTTCTTCACTCAGTACTTCCCTGGTTCCAAGACAGTCCTTCTTCCCAAACTTTGCTAAAGCATGGTCAAAGAGCTTGTCCAGTGTGTCTGCTCCAGGGATGTTTATGTGTGCTAGAGAGTCCAGGTGAGTGACAGAGCGGTAGGGGCTCCCAGGCTTGTCCGAGATGGGTTTAGCTTTTAACCGCTTTGCCATAGCCTTTTTCTTCTTGGCATTGGTAAGAAAATACCAAGGAATAAATACCAGCACACTGTACAACCAGATCAACAAGTACACAGGCAGCAAGAGAATGGCACACACTTCTAGCCTAAGTTTCATTGTGGCTACTTAAAAAAGAAACTCTCTTATGGAGTTCTGAAGCAGCAAGAGCAAAGCAGCAGCACAGAGTGGTAAAGGGAGAAGCAACAGTAGGTGAAGCTTAGGTAGTGCTGATTCAGAGCAGCTGCAAAATTTTAGTAACCTTTGAGAGCCAACAGTGGACACCTGCGGGCGAAGACCAGTGCCAAGCAGAGAGCAGGAAAAAAAAAAGAAAAAAGAATTAGATTAGTAATATTACAGTCAGTGCATTAGTTTTAGTCCTTCTAAGAGCTCACTTCAAAAGCATCACTGCACAATAGAGCAGTGAACTGCTCTGGGGATGAAAGAGCATGAATCTTTTCCATACTTGTTTCTTGCATCCACAAATATTTACTTTTCACAGACTTTCCCCCGCTATCTCTGTTTGAATAGTTCAGGGCTGTTGAGATGAAGTCTGTCCTTCACAACATAATATTGTGTTTAAGCTACTTGAGTAATGAATTGTGTAATTATGGGAAAGGTCAGCGCTTGTTTTCCCACTAAATATTTGTACTAAAGAGAAAAGGTACAGCAGATTGCTTTACTGCTTTTCAGAATATTCTATCAACTTCTATTAAGATTAAAATGTATCTTGATACACTCAAAAATAGTATATAGACTCAAAAGTCTACATGCTGTAATCTAAAAACTATATAATATTCCCAAACTGCTTTATTAACTTTGCCCCAGCAACTGCATTTTTAATCTCCTACTTTTCAACTATGAATGTCAGACTCTTGGAAAGGGATTATGCAGATTTGCTTTTCCAATTTCAAAAACTACTTCAATAGGTGCATTTCAAACTCCAAGTACAGAAAACTGAATAAAACTCGACCAATTTAAGTCAATTTAAAATAAAGCACAATTTGGCAAGATTTTGTCTGAATGTCAGAGATCTTTCCTCATTAAGGAGAACTGGGCCTGAATAAGGACTGATGGTGAGCGGGAGAAAAACAAAACCATCAGAGCAAACCCCAGTCATGGCCAGCCCACTGGCCTGGGACCAATCTGCACTTGCATGTGAGAGACATGGGTGGTTACCTTCACCTGGCTGCTGTGCAAACACAGCCTAGCACATCACCCACTCTGCCACAGGGGGGGAAACAAAAGGCAGAGGTGCACTAACCAAGGGGAGAACCTCAGACAGGCAGGGGAGCCAGTGACACTGACACTCATCAGAGCCCAGGCTGTGACAGACACAGTCTGATAAACAGAATGGATGAGAACAGGGAAACCCTAAGGGCTCCATCGAGAATTAAAAGAATGCGGGCACACCTCAAAATACACCTTTAGTAATATATTTGCCACCCTCAGGTGATGAGGGAGGCTACAATTAACATTTCAGGTAAACAAGACAACTGCTACTAACAGCATAACAGGTTGGTGGGTTTTTTAACGAGAATTCCAACATATGCAATTGTGTTGTAGCCAATATCAACAGCTTTAATGTAATGTAAGACAGAGATCTGCAGATATTTAAAACAACATGACCACCACGTTAATTTTTATAATTACAACTACAGAATAAAATTACTATTGAATGATAGTATAATAAACTAAGCTAAATTAAACTAAACTAAGCTCAGACTTGTATGGATGAAAGTATTCTGCATATTTCTTTTTATAAAAAAATGAACGCTACATTCTTTTCAAAATGTACATGGTTATTCTGCTCTGCTGAACCTCACCATCATCAACCTCAGCAGAAAAGAGATCAGTTTACTTCCCAAAGCTCCAGTTCTCTAAAACAAAGGATTATTGATTTATAATACAAATCTTGTATGATACTTTAATTCCAGTTAATTCAGTGCTCCAAACACAGCAGTTGAGCTTGTGTTTCAAAGACAAGCCAGCCATGGCTCTAAGAGAGGTCAAATGTCAAATGAGAAAGTGTCAGGGCACGCCCATGGTTACACATAATGCTACAAATTAAAATAAAGCCCAGGGGGAACTCTGGCTGCTCCTCACCTTCCAACAATGAGCATATGACCAGGCACATTCACTTGGATAAAAAGCAGAGTTGCTGGACTACTGCAAACTATTTAACATAATGAGACAGCACCACAGCTTTTCTTTGGGCTGAGTAGGAGCTTGTTCATAAGTGGTCCTTTCGTGAAACACTACTGGCTAATAATCAAGAACTGGCTAATTTAGGGAGGGAGGAGAGGAAGGTTGCCTTGCTTTCATTTTGAAATTTCAGGTTAATTTGAAATACTTTTAAAAGTGTTTATAAAAACAGAAAACTTAGCTAATTTGTACATATTTTTAGTAATTTAAGAGAATCACATTTCTATCCTGACAAAAATCAGTTGCAATTCTTAATAGACAGCAGTTGGAAAAACTTAGTGAGTCCCAAAAAGACAGCCTTGGCTTTTTGCTTTGAACATGCTCATGCAAAACCTGACACACACACACGCATAGACAGAGGTGTACTCACAAGGGATCTGACAGTGACGACTGAGGTTTTTTCAGTGTTGATTAGATCTATAGTAAAACAGAAAAAAAGAACATATTAGAGTTTGGGATGGTTTTTGCCTTGCAAAAAGGAGGAATCTTTAGAACTTCCACCCTACTGCTCCCAAGAAGCAGAGACTATGAATTCAGACAGAGGTGCAACACAACCCATACAAGAGAGAGCAACTACATTACTGGAAATGATTAAGCTTCCAAGCTACACTGGACAGACAAGAGATAAAGCTACCAAAAAGGAGCTTAATTCATATGTGACACTACTCCCTCTCTTCCCTATTTAAACATGTTCTGAATGAAATTATGAGCAGAAGCTTAATGTAATTTAGTTACCAAAAAACCCCAAAAAGACAAGGAAGAGACTTTCATGTTGCATATAGTCCATTCTTCTGACTCAAGGCAGAAACAAGAAGCTTTTCGTCACTCTTGGTAGATGAGTATCAGTAGAAACACAAACTCAGGACTACCCATGGCACAGAAGGCCCAAGAGAACATGAAGTGGATTTGGGGTACTGAGGTAAGAGAAGAGTTTCCAGAACAAAAGCATGTTTATAGAGGCAGTGAGGCTTCACTGATCCCATGACCAGTACAATAAAAGATGGCTGTGTGAAACTGCAGAGATAAGGCTCCAAGAAGTCTACTGCAAAAGCTTTAACTGACGTTTAACCTAGTTGTATTTTAATAGCCTTCCCCATAAGTCTAAGATTTTAATCCATTTTTACAGACAGAAACCAAGTCAAATGTCCCTTGCAAAATTATCCTACAAAGATTTTCTTCTGAAATACAAAGAAGAGGTGCTAGAATGTTTTTAGTGTTACTGGCACTTGCATGTGGCTGTATAAGATTTTGATCCATTGCAGGATCATCCCAAACTTGTGCTAAATAAATATTTATCATATCTTAAAAATACTGCATGTAACAGACTGACATACTCAACATGCAGAAGCACCTCCACACCAATTGTATTCAGTTAGAAGCCAAACTTAGCTATTCAAATTACACCTTATGCCTTCAATCTCCGACTTAATTAGACTTTAAGAGAAAGGATAAGATGCAATGTTCACATCAGTGCACCATCAAGGACACTTCAAGGTAAGACAACTACATATTACTAAAGTGTTAACAGTTATGTTCTCCATAAATTTCCTCATTGTGTACAAATAAAATTTAGCACACATGAAAAATTTCACAGTAACAAGATAAAACTACTATTTAACACTGGAATATTTAGAATATTCTAATTTATTATTCTAAGTATTATTTAGTATTGGTTTACAAAGCTCATTATTTCTCTTGAGTGTAGAGCAGAACTATCCTCTTTAGATGCTTATCCAGCTATTTTGGAAACAGCATAGCTTCCAGTTCTTGATGCAGGAAATGCATGTTCCCAGAAAGAGCAGTGTGCATCAGGCATGACTACAAGAAAAAACCAGAACCAAACAAAAATAGATGTCGTTTCTCTACTAGATAGCTGGTTTTCAGCATCTCCAAAGGATTTTCCTCAAGTGAAGCAGCTTTATCAATTTTGAAATGGTCTGGAGTTCATTTAACATTTGCAGTGACATGTTACAGTGTTCATACTGGAAACCTCACTCATGAGGTAATGTTTTCCTTACGGCTGTTACACGCTGGGTATTTACAAAAACTCTATAGCCCAAGCTTACTCCTGACTGACATTGTACTTTATAGACTGCCAGAGATGGAAGAGATGTTACCTGGGTATAATCTGACTTTTATATCCTTAATTAAAAGTTGCAGACAGATATGCAACACTCTCCTCCTGGCCTGAAGCCAGGACCACAGAACAGAGTCTGAAATCAAAGCACACATTCTAGAACAGAAGAGACATTCCTCTCTTCCTAATTTAACTCAAATCTAAGAAACAACTAGCAATTATATTTTAATATAGAAAAATGGCTTTTAAATAGTCACTAAAGCTTACGAGACTAAGTAAGAGCAAAAGTGTGTATGGGAAGCAGAGAGACGGTTTAAGCCTCTGGAAGTGACTATACTCAGAGGAGGAAATGCCCTAATCCTCTCTGCATTTGACTCTCCAAACTGAACAGAATCAACTTACAGCATTTACACACTCTACTAGAATTTTTAAGTGTAATTCAAAATCTAAAGAAGCACCTGTAGCTAGAAATGTTATCTTATACAGTTTAACTTAACGCAGCAAACTATTATCTTCACTAGGAAAAGCTTTAATTAGCCCAAGCTCAAAACACCCTAAAGGCTTAACAGTGAAAGTATATGAACAACACTGTTTATTGTCCTTCCTCTGGTGTTAAAAAGCTCGCTCCATATCCTTCTTATGCTGGACACACCAGAATTTACTACAGAAAAACATGATTAGAAGAAAACACAACTTCTTTTTCTGTCTGCTTCAAACGTTGTGCTAGGAAAGTCATCTAGTAAGAAAGATGACATTCGAGAGGAAAAGGGTTGTGTTCTAGTTTGTGAAGAAAACTGGAATCTGCAAAGCAGGTTGTTTTTAGTTTCAAATCAACACCAGAGGAAGTCTGGTTCCTCTGCACCAGAGCTCTTGCCAACTTAAAATGGAGACACAATTCTGGCTCTAGCGTAAGTGCTGAGGGCTGACTCCTGTCAGGAAGTTCTGAAATCTTCCAAAACAATCCAGTATAAGTAACAACCGTTGCTGGAATTTTTCAAGCATCCAGGCAGATCTAAACATTTTGGAAACCACAGTGAGCATTCAGGATTTGTAACTGGAAAAGTGGTTTTACACAGTAAAAAAGAAACTGAGTTGACCTGAGTAAGTATGTGGGTGTTCAGTTAGTCAGTTTTGGAAGGGTACTTGGTTGGTATTTAGTTGACCTGAATTGGTTCCACAGGACAGAACAAGGCTGGGATTTCAAAAAGAGATTACACAAAGACTAAGAAATACCACACTGCCAGGAAGATGCAGCACAATAAACAAATGAGTGCATACTGTCAGTCTCTCTACAAGTTTTGATTTTCCAGATTTATACCTAACAGACACATTAATGAGAGAACATTTCTACAGCGGAGAAGACTGTGATGAAATAGCAGTAAGAGTTAGAAGAATCTAGTGGCTAATTACAACTTAGTTTGGGTTAGAAAGATTGAAGAAAAAGAAACTGAAGGAAATGGTTCTGTTTTTACATCATGTCAGTGTTTTTATAAAAACAAACTATGGCAATATTAATGCAAATTACTCATGGCAGAAAAAAAGTTCATGAGGTCACATTTTTCTTTCTCACAGGCATATTTCTACATATTTTCCTCTTGTGCATTTTGGTACATCACAAAGGGCAGTGAAAATCCAGAGAAAGCCTAACCAATTTTCAGAAGTACTTCTGTGCTCTGGCAATGCAATAGAAGTTCAAAGCCTGAGAGTTCGAGAGCTCTCACTATGCCTGTACAGTGTAAATACTGGTACCTATGTCCTAAGAAACAGAAAGAGGGGAAATCAGCTGTAGTGGATCCTGATACAAGTTTAAATATATACATTCTATTTGAAATATCAAATTCACAAGTAGTATTAGGAAACTGTGTTCCTCTTACTGCTGCTTAAAAAGTAGTTAATACAATATTTTACTTAGCTAATAGCAAAAGTAAGATTAATTTTTGGTTTCAAGAAAAACATTAATATTGTCCTTTATACTCATTGCTTCTGCTTACTACCTCAGAACATATATGCACTTAAAGGCAATCAGGAAAAAAGAGATCAATTTGTAAGTGTCAAACATCTATTGCTGCAATAAGTACTGTAGTGGAAACCAGCTCAGCCACACTGACCCAGTACTTCTCAATTATCTAAGAGCCGGGTGTGAAACTCTCTCCTAATTTGTAACATGAGGGCAAGCAAACATTTGGTGAAAGGGTAAGAGCTGTTTGCATGCCCCAAAGGCAGAAAACGTTAAAGGCCTAGGCAAGACCCCACAAGTGAAAACTGTCCATTGAGACTACACTGAATTGGGAAAGCACTTCCTCTGCCCCCGCTGCTCCTTTGTCTCATTAAATCCTATCCAGAACCTGCCCGGAGTACCCGAGGCCCTCTCGCTGCGGCACTGCCCCTCCCACAGGCCGCACCCAGCCTGCCCTGCCTGTGCTGAGCTCTGGCCACAGCCTGGGCTGCAAAAGCTGTCAAGTCACAGAACCACAGAATCATAGAATGTTGAGGGGTTGGAACGGACCTCAAGGCTCATTTAACTTCAACCCCCTACCCTGGGCAGGGATGCCTTCCACCAGAACAGGTTGCTCAGGGCCCCAGCCAGCCTGGCCTTGAACGCTTCCAGGGATGGGGCATCCACAGCCTCTTTGGGCAAACTGCCAGGGCCTCACCACCCTCACAGTAAAGAATTTCTTCTTATTATTTAACCTGATTATTTCCCTGTTGCATTCCCCCTTATCCCGTCACTACAGTTCCTCATGACGAGGCCCTGCCTGGCTCCCCTGAAGGCCCCTTCAGGTACCGGAAGCGGCTGTGAGGTCTCCACACAATCTTCTCTTCTCCCAGCTGAACAGCCCCAACTTTCTCAGCGTGTCTCCTCAAGGGAGGTGCTCCAGTCCTCTCAGCAACTCCATGGCCTCCTCCGGACTTGCTCCAACAGCTCCATACCCTTCTTATGTTGGACATACCAGAACTGTGTGCAATACTGCAGGCTGGGTCTCACAGGAGCAGGGCAGAGGGGACAATCACCAGGTCAGTCCCAGTTACACACAGTTCTGTGAATGCACCCACTGTGATAGCTTGGACATAAGAGTATTCCAGAAGAGGATGGAAAAAGAGAAAATGTGCAGCTGAAAAATACTGTTATTACCAACATATACTTGGACTAAAGGGAAAAAAATTAAAAANTTTTTTTTTTTTTTGGTGGTAAGGGAAGCGAGAGACCTTTTTTTGTGTCATTTTAGTCAATGACTAAACTAAAACTGATAGCTTGGACATAAGAGTATTCCAGAAGAGGATGGAAAAAGAGAAAATGTGCAGCTGAAAAATACTGTTCTTACCAACATATNTTTTTTTTTTTTTTGGTGGTAAGGGAAGCGAGAGACCTTTTTTTGTGTCATTTTAGTCAATGACTAAACTAAAACTGATAGCTTGGACATAAGAGTATTCCAGAAGAGGATGGAAAAAGAGAAAATGTGCAGCTGAAAAATACTGTTATTACCAACATATACTTGGACTAAAGGGAAAAAAATTAAAAAGAAAATGCATATTCTATACTAATAAAGAAGTATTTCAATCTGATCCCCCAACATACACCCCTATCTCATCAGGCATTATAGCAAACATCACTCTGTTGTTCCAACAGCAGAGGTAAATGTACTGTTTCAACCCAACTTTTTAAAACATGGACATGAAAAGACAAGCAGTACAAACAAGGACAAATTTCAGAGGACATGTGGCCATGGAAGACTCCAGCAAAAGCTCTGTAAACAGCCAAGTAAGAACTTATAATCTTCCCTCCCACACAAAATAAATACACAATGGACAGAGTGGCTAGTTCTGTGTTTAGCTGCACAACCATTTGGCAGTGGAAAGGTTGTGACTTCCATGGCTCTGATGATCCAGCTAGTGAGATTTAAGTTAGAATCAGAAAGTAAAAGATGATAATTCCTCAGAAACAAACTGCTTCACAAAGAACGGCCTCTCCTAAGATTGCTGAATTACAGCGTAGAAGATCAAATCAATTTGAGACTCACAGATGTAAAGCCCTATTTTCCCCATCTTCCCCTGCATTTTCAGGGCACAACAAAAGTAAGCAACTAATGTCCAGTGTTTACAGTCTTCAAAGCCAGATGTAATATTCCTGTTTCTAGAATATTACCAGATGCTGCAGCTACAAGTTACAGTCATACTTTCTAACTAACTTTTTGCTTCTAATTGCTAGGTGCTTCCCTGGGCCTGGTGATGTTCCTTTTTACCTGTTTGCAGATACTGTCAGCATTAGAAACATAAGCATTGACAAAGATTGTTAAAGAATTAGGGTGCTCATCTCCCCTCTTACACTTCTGATGATCATTTCAACAACAGCTTTTGACAATGTAAGGAAATTAGGATACATGCCAGGTGCTTTTTGTTTTGCAAATAAAGATGGAGAAAATAATCTCCCTGGGTAAGTGTTTTTCAGAATCTGATTCACAGAAAATGTATTTCTGCTTGTCCCAGTTGGTTACAGCTGCTTCACTGACTCCTAGGGTGCATGCATTCAAGTTCAGACCCCGATGAAGTCACAGTATTAGAGTTGGGCAGATGTTAATGATATTTTCCTCAACAAGCCAAAAAACTCATTAATGACATTACCCTAGCTGCATAAATATTAACACACATTCCCTGGCCCTGAATCTGGTGTGTCACCAAACATCTGTCAGCACAACCTAAGAGGAATTCTAGGTACCCTTGTGATGACGCAATCGGAAGACTTAAAATGGCATTTTCCAAAATAAAACAAAATAACATCAATCTCTTACTACGTAAGAACAAGAGTTAGGAGAAAGTAAACACTGAACCACTCTCTTTTAAATAGGATTTAGGCAATAGATTTGTCTGACCAAAGCTTACAAACATGAACTCAGGAGAGTCAGTCATCAAAAGCTACTTCCTTTATTTATAAGTTTCCTGCAATCTAGCAGCATGGCTCCATACCAACCTTTCTGTGATGTGACAGGAGCAATTCTAACAGTCAAATGTTGAAGTGCAGGAGCACAAGTGCAGTCTGGCAGGGAAGCAGGCAGTGTAATGACAGGATCATCCCACTGAGAGTCTGGCAGCATTAACCTGTGCTCTGCTGCAACCCGGGCACAGCAATGGACTGCAGCAGCTTCTCCTTTCGCTGCACTTACCCTGATTATGAACTTCTCTTTAAATGTCTTGACAACAGTGACTGTTGTGCAATTTAACAGACTGAAGTTCTAAATATAATTCTCTATTCCTTCTGGGAGCCTGACTGGCTTTTCAGCTTTAATTTTTGCAAGAAATGCTGCCATTGATTTTACATTTACCTTCCTTGCTTTTCAGAAACTCCATCATCTCTCATCATTCACAACGGTGTTTTCTTCTCAGACATGGGTCATAATTTAGGTAGTGAAATTAATTACATACTTAGAAAAGAAAGAGGGCAGAGTAAATGTTCCCCCTTGTGTACTGCACTAGTAGTCTTTCGTCTACCAAAAAGTGTACTGTAGGCTGGGAGAGGTTTTTCTAAGGTTTGGATGGGTTTTTCAAAATTCTGTGGAGACAGTCAACAAGAAGAGCACTAGAGCTGGAAAATACACCTTCCTTTTTCTCTTAGGTGCTAACATTCAAATGCACATTATTCCCTTTTTTTGACTAAGAAAAAAAAAAATTAGGCTTTCTTATTTGCATTTTGAAGAAATTCTCTCCTTGCAGACATTCTCATATACAGATGACCAGATGTGCACTCAAAAAAATACAAGTTTAAGAAAGCTGCCCCAACCCATGGTCATTTGAGATGGTAGCCCCTGAGATTTCAAGGATGAGTCATCTCTATTTTTCATTCTCATTGTGTAATAAAAATGCTTTGAGGGTCAATAAACAGCAGGAGCTTTGGGAGCAAGCACAGTTTAATCTTTTGCACAGATTCACAATATCTTCCAGTGAAAAAGTGATGATGGTTTTTGTATGTTTAAGGAACTGAATTTTATTGTAGTCTTAATGCAAAACTTTAGCCGTCTATCGCTTGGTTGATGTTGAACCTACCCCGTTACTTTCTAGCTAAACATACCTAGATTCATTTCTAAGTATGCATCATCTGTTGATCCCCGTGTGGAATCCTCAAGTCATAACTTACCTAAGACAGGACTACATAGTGCAACTTTTTGCTTGAACTGACTTTAAACTTTTTGTGACTGAACTTGCTTTCCGCTACTTCCATGTGCTTTATGGTAGACTGATATCTCCTTAGGGTACATTTCTGTTAATAACATTATTTGGCATTTTCTACCAAAGAAGGCAATTTTACTGCCTTACTGTCTCATAACAGTTCTTTGATTTTTATCTGCACTTCAAAGAGGAAGTGAGGTAACCAAACAAATCCCATTAGATTTTCTCCTACAAGGCAAAGTGCACATCCAAGTTTTTACATATAATAGCTCTAAACACTATTTTGTTCAAAAGTACTCTGAACATAAACATTCATACTAAGACAGTAGAACACAGCAGAAACTAGCACAATTCTTCAGGACATTTTTTAAAAAATGCAGGAAAATAATACTTCTGAAACAGTTCTGAACACCGAAGTTTTGAGCTTTACCACCCCTCCCCCCCCAATAAATGTACAGGCACATTTACTGCACTTCTTATTAACAGACACAAAAGTGTTTAAAGTGTACAGTTTCAGAGGAAGAAGCATTTGATGTTCTTAGTCCAGAATATCCAAGCAGCTTTTGCAAAGCAGCAGAGGGGTAGAGGATCACACGTTCCAGGCCTGAGCTGGAGCTGGCTCTGGCCAAGGAGCTGTGTAACCACATTATCATGGTCATACCCGTGTACATGCCCTACCCCTCAGCAAAACATCCTAGCACAGGACAGCTGGGTGCTAGCTCAGCCAGAGCTTCCTGAAAGGAATTTGCTCAGATCCTGATGGTCCAAAAGACAAAAAAGTGTGTGTGACTATTTGCAGCAAAGCACATAGCTTTGATGGCATGACTTTTATTTAGCTAACTGGATAATTTGGAATATGAATAAAGCAGCAGTCACAGTACCAACTGCAGAAGAAAAACTGCGCAGCACTAGACTAAACAGACAGTAAAGTGGTCTCAGACAAATTCTGAAGGAAGTCTCAAGAGGAAACTGATGCTGTTGACCATTCTTTCAACTTATTTTTAGGAACTTTTTGTTCTGAAAAGGGATAGAAAAATCCTTAGCATGACATAGTGTATCACAACAACAATTCATGGTCAGTAATAAAACAAAAATTAGTAATTTAGTTTTTTAACAAATGCAATGATACTCAAGAAGTTAACATTGTCAGAAAATGTTTCTAATTCAACTTAAAAATACACAGTTCCCAGTTCAAGTCTGTCAGATTGATCCTTACAGTGACGAGAGGACAAAGTTCCCTGTTGGAAGTTTAGAGTAAGGGTTATTTAAGTGCCCAGTCTCTAGGTATTGTCAATCTTGCTGCTCACTCGCAGACACAAAAAACAAGTTTACCTTGAACAGAACTGCAATTCAAATGTTTCTAGGTAAGCAGGTTGATAAACTCATGAAAAATATAAAAAAGAAAAACATTAAATAGTGAAAGTTCTAGGCCCTCTTAAGTTACAAACGTTTCTGAATAGATCACTCGACCTAAACTTTTCCTGGGTTAGTAATAAGAGCTTTGTCAGCTGTTGGCTGTCAGTGCCATTTGTACAATTGCAAAACACTACCTGCTCCTTTAAAACATGGAACAGGGCATTCAGATGCTGTACTTTAGGTCAGGGGATACCACTAGAAACTCATTACATCATAATTTTCAATTTTCACCTCAGTTGCATGTTCTGAGCACCTTCAGGAGTTTGAATGATGTAACATGCTGCCAAAAGCATGCCAGACAAAAAGTTTTCACTTGTACTCTTGGTTAAATCTGGGGTCAGACTGCTTTTGACAGCCTCAACCGTAGAGCTTCAGCAACCCAACATTCAAAGCTTACCTTTCTGAAAGATAAATCTAATTAATGCTATGCAAATTACCAATATATTTCTCATTTCCAGCCAGCTAGGAAAACTATAAACTAAAAGGTAATATGTAACAAATTCATCAAACTGTTTGTTCTGTCTGAGGAACACCAGTGAATCAACTTAGAGAAACAGACAACAGAAATCATATCCACCATGGCCTTTCAGAGAATAATACATCCTCTCTTTACCTTTTCATCCAATGTCTGGACACACACCATGACCCAGAAAGGTGAGAAAACAGCTGGTGTGGTAACATGATCAGGACAGAGTCTTACAGAGAACAGTCAGAAATAAGGGTATGTGATTATCATTCATCAAACCACCTTTGAGCATTCAAATAACCTGAACTCATTCAAGGCTGGAATAAGCTTTTTTCCTTCAGTTATGTCAGACAGAAACTGCCAAGTGTTTATCATCTCTCCTCCTAGTCGAGTTCGTGGAGCCATTAAACACTCTGCATAGGTACTGTTACTGAAAGACATGCAAGAAAAACAGGCCTGAAAGACCAGCCAGATGGAGAACTGGCAATCCTAGAAAGGCAAAAAGTAGCATACAAGGAGGATGCTCTGCACAGTTTTCTATGGCATAACCTTGCTCTGAGCCTTGTTCTAGCTCCCACATTCTCACCCTGCTTTTTACTTATGCACAGCAAGCTTAGTTTCACTTTCCAGTTGTTCCTCTTGCCTGCGGCGATACATTTCATAAGGAAAGCACTTTTGACCAAGCTGTTCAAACAGAGGAGCTCATAAAAATGCAGAAGTATTTGCATGCTTATGAAATAAATATGATAATCCATTTTCATAATGAAAATTAAACACACCTATCAAACAAAGGCACAAAACCAAGGCTATCAAGTTCAGTATTAATTTACCCCATGTAAATACACAGTATGAATCAGCAGTCCATACAATCACCTCCATGGAAAGTAACATGCAAAATGACAAACTAATGGCATACTATGAGCAGATAGAAACTACTCCATCCTTCCTACTTCTACATCTCGTGCAAAAAGACCACAGACACCACAAACCAAGATCTCTTCCTTCTTTTTAATTTTTCTTTATATTTTTGTATCACTTTGCTGTAAGCTGACATTACCACTAACTGCCTACTCTTCTACATAATATTCAAAGCTATAGAAAGTACTGTAGTAAAACTACACTTTACCTGCACAGTATTGCAATTCTTTTAGTATGTGCATTTTCATCGTGTAAGAAAACCAAACCAAAAAGTGCCATACTAGGAACAGAAAAGAGGTTAGAGAGGTTAGTACTTGAAGCAATTTTTAGGATACAACACAACTTCAGCAAATTACTTTGCTGATTTGACATGAACATGACCTCAGTGTAAGGGAGACTCCAAATGAGAAGTGAACAGTGCAACAAGAGGGTTGGTTCCCCGAGTCTTCAAGTTTTGGCTCATGGCAGGTAACTGAATGCATATCTGGACAGTGGTGATCCCACTTGGGCTGCACTGGCTGTTCCCCTGGGCTTGAGTCTGCAGGCAGCCGGTCACACATAACCTGGAGCTGCACAGGCTGTCTGACACCGCTCCCGATTCAGTCCCACAAAGTGCCACTGGCCGGAGGAAGTGGTCACCTTGGTTTAATTCTGCTGACACACAGTTCTGTGCTTTGCAAGAACTTGAAGCCTGAAAACAGAGCTACAAGCAGAAAATGGAGCTACTGTTGAACAAAGTAGCCTCTACCTGTTTGTTGCTGCCCCAGGCTATCCCCTCCGTTTGCCAGGAGCCAGAGTGAGAGCGCTGGCTGCAGCCTTTGCAAGCTTAGTGCGTCCATGGAAGTGTATCAGGGGAGAAAAAAGGCAACCAGAAGCTGTACCATGATATATAACCTACTTTTATCTTGACTGAAAGCCAAAAAAAACCCCAACCCAAACTCAACTCCTCGTACCTATCCACTTTTAAAAATTTTATAGCAGATTAATTTTATACACTCCAAAATACTTTAATAGGCATAATTTTTTATTCGTGGAAGGTCAGGAGTTTGTAATCTTCCTAATCCAAAGTGGCTGTATGGTAGCTGGCTGCCAAGTTGTCAGCTTAAGCTATGAAACAAATGCCCTCATTCATAAATTTTTGGGATTTTGCTGTGAGCCAACATTCAGCACGCTGTGATACGCTGTGTCCAGCTCCTCAGACTGAACAGGCATATTTGAAATAGTGACATTTCATAGGCTGCTCAACTCTTCTGGCTACCAAGACAAACAGGAGAATGACTCACTGTGTATTCTACTTATCATGTGCTTTAGGTGAACTGAACTTAATATGATCTCTTCCAAAACTATTGCACATGTGACTGCTGGGGAGGAAACAACAAAGTACCCACTGGATCACTTAGACAAGGTGAAGTGTTTCAGTAAATCTGACCAGTTACATCAATCTGCCTTTTTTTTTTCAGACAGATATTTGCACCCCCTCACCAGCAAGGACAACATAGGCTGCATGTGTTCTTACCAGCTTCCTTCAGCCCTACCCACTCAACAGGACAATGGTGTCAGTGCATATTTAAATATGCAGACTCCTTGTGCTGTATGTGCTACCTGCCATAAATAGGAGAAATAAAATGGTGAACTACAACACAGGGTGAAGTTAGAGCAAACACCTTGTAGTACCTGCCTGACTTGACAGTAGTGAGTGTTCTTTGTATTCCACTGCATGTGAGGAACCGACAGTACTCATTATTTACAGTCTAATGTTTCTCTAAATACATCCTTCTCAGTGTTCTGTTTGGTTCAAGTTGTACAGTGGCTCCTAGTGCACAGAAACAGACCTAAAAAAAAAATTACTGTTTTGTAAATTATAACATCTCCGAACAAGACTTGTAGCCAGATAAGCAATCACAATATGAACACAAAAATGTATTTATTTTGAAAAAGTTCTTATTTTAGCAAAGACTGTGGTACAGGAGACTTGCTGTTGAGCTGAGTAAACTGGATGAGGAACGGGCAATTCAGCTACTCAATCTCCAAAAACACAGCATACCTTCAGCTTTGTCTTTAAAAGGAATATTCACTTTTTTTCAGGCTAATCAGTATATTTCATCCTGAACCACAAAGGATAGCTCTTATGTTAGAGCAGAGCACCTCCTATAAAAACTTCAAGCACAGGAATAAACAGGCGTGCCCAGTGGATGCTGTGGAGAACTAGAGAGATGATGGAATGAAGGACACCAGGCTCCTCCAGTGCTTATAGCAGGCTCGTGGTGAGAGCTGCCTGCATGGGGCCTAGAGTCCAAGGGTCTGTAGTTGGGGCCTTTGGGTGCCACAGCAGGACATGGACATGTTGGAAAACAATCCCAGGAAAAGCCGATATATCAGCACAGCAGTGTTTCTGTCTGTAAAAGCATCTGTGTGACTGAGGGATAGTAAAAATTCACTTGCACTGTTAAAGCAAACCTAATACAATTGTTAAGGCTGTTCTTACTGTGGTGTGTGACAAAGACTTTCTGGCAGCTGTGCAGGAAGTGCCTTAGGGCACACAGGTGCTCTGCAGAAATCAGTTATTTGCTTTACAGTTCTTTTCCAAGAACCTGAACTGGGAAATACAAAATAAACATGCTTATAAACTACCAACACAGAGGAGAATTTCTCCTTGTGGCACTACATACTTAATATTATAATTTATTTTTCTTCTGTGAGCAGGATTTCTGCAATTAAGGCCCTTAAAAAGGCTCAAGGGTCACTTACCAAGAAGGACAGTTACACAGCTATTTTAGGGGCTACTCTGACAATGAGCTGAGTAGGTGGATACAAGGGATGTATCAGTTACAGCAGTGCCAAGGTGAACAGAGGCATGGCTGAAAATACAGCTATTTGGGGATGGGAGGAAATACTTCGTGAAATCATCAGCAGCATGAGGTTAATTGACTTTTTTTTTTTCTTTTTTGAGTCATGATATTTAAAGGTCAAAAATTTCAGCATGGAAATTAAAGTGTTCAAGCTCTCAGTCCCCAGTTACCCCAACCCCAGTGATGTCAAACCACACGTGGGTGTGTAATGGGCACTGCTGACAGCACAGGAGCCCAGCCCTGCACCCACAGCACACTTACAGACTGCCATGGAAGAGCAGCAGCCAGTAAGAACCTTAGGTAAAGGCACTACTGCCACTCCAGTTATTCCTCTAAAGTTACACAGCCAACACCCAAACAAGCAGCTGTATAAACTGGGTATTGAACTGCTGAAACGGAGCCACTGCGCATGCAGAGGAAAACCTCGGTGAAGGTGTGGTGCAGGATGCACCTCTCGTAGCTTATAATGTGCCAAAAACAGATAAAAAAACCAAAAAAGCCATCCTTTCATGTTACTTCAGTCTAATTCTGTCCCCTAGAATATAAGTCACATTCATTAAGAACAATTTAAATTTAAAATGCTATGCAATTGGGTGAAGTGCATTGCCAAGTGGAAAAAAGATCAGAGTACAGTGTACTAATACTACTTTCCCTTTAAAATGGGTTGCACTGTCTTGTAAAATAGCTTAAAAACACCCAAACAAAAACCAGGTCTGCTGTACAAATCTAACAAGTACTTTTGCCAAACATAACCATTAGCTAAATGCCAAAACTTTTACATGTTGGCCAGGCTTATACTACAACAAAGGAAAGGGGTAGGATAAATGTGTCATTAACAGATATTTTAAAAACAAAGCATTCATTTCTTATAAGTTTAAATCATTTTTAAAAAAGAAATCATTTTTTAAAAAGAATCATCTTAACACAAGCATTTCTGTAACTGTCTTAGTATTGCTCACTTACAATCTTATTTTCTGTAGTAAGGGTAGTTAGAACAGAACACCACTTCAGTGTTATTAAAATGATAATTCAAACATCTCTTAATTAGTACAAGCTGTAAGAGAACAAGTACTGGGATGTAATGTGCTATTTTAAGTCTGTCCTTGCAATGTTAACTTGTTTCTAATTTCAAGCATACCTAGGTAATTTTTTAAATTGGTATCTATATTAATATTCTAACTGCCATTATACACCTATGCTAGAAAACATTCCTGATTATCAGTGTTTGGAAATAAGGGCATTTTCCCTGTACACTAACAAAAGTGATGACCAAAAAGCATGAGATGAGCTGCAGAATCATTACAGTTTCAAGTAAAACAGATGTGCATACAGGTCTTCTGTTCTAGGTTTTGACACTGAACAGCTGCCATTGCCAGACCAATGAATTTATAATAAGAACTTAAAAAGAAATATAAACCCATTACCTAAAAGGAAAGTTAAAAGTATGCTTTAAATAAAGATGCTCTACTGATGAAGCAGTAATGTTCTACAGGGAATCAACAGTCACATCAATACACATTGAAGGAAATCCTAGAAATCCTAGTTCATTAGTGTCATCCTCAGTGAACAACAGCGGTATTCAAGTGTAACAGATTTAAGAGTCTCGGATTTAAAGTGATAACTAAGGATCCACCTTGGATCACTTTAAATCCGAGACTCTTAATTCTGTGATAATTGGTGGATCACTTTATCTCTACCTTGGAGATAAAGATATCTCACCTTGAAGCCTGCTGAACTCACAGATGTACAATATCCCTTGATTTAGTTTTAACTGTATTATAAAACCAATGCAAAAGTTAATTTTTTAAAAAAATAATTATCCAAGATCTAGGATTCCTTAAAACTACTTTACTGAGGTGAAAAGTACCCTTTGATTCCAGAGGCAAGTCTGAGTGCTTAGTTCTATCTGAAGCAAAAAAAGGAAAACAATTCTTCACATCCTTCACATTACACAGCTGTTACTCCAAATGGAAAGCAAATAAAATGCACAGACTTTTTGAAGCAGCAGCATTTGCTCCAACCCCACATCCATCCTAAGCAACTCATGCACTCAAACTTTAAAAATCATCCATTATACAAACTATCTATCTGACAACATGTTGGCTGAAGGAAAACACTTCCCGCCCCTCCCAGTCCCATGCCCACAATCACCTTTCCTTGCTTGTTCTGCTCTTCCATTTCCCAGCACTGCCTGTGCTATTTATTTCCTTACTAAAAAACGGTTCAATGTGCCTTTGAGGTTTCTGCTATATTTGGGATCATCTTAAGTAACTCTCCAGACAATTGTACCATGAGGCCTTGCACACAGACGCTCCGTGTATCAAAGCTCTGCAGGCTCAAGCCTTATCCGACCTGGAGTTGGACATTGCCAGGGTTGCCCTCCTGGGCAACCTCTGCCAGTGTCTCACCACCCTCACAGTAAACAAGAAGTTGATGCCAGCCCCAGCTCAGTCCTGACTCAGAAGCTACTCTGGGCTCTGGCGGCACAGGTCAGCAGCAGCACAGTAACCTGAACAGGAGACAGGCTCCCTATCTAGGGCAACAATAACAGCATGAGGAATTTCCACCCCCACCACTCATTCCTAACCTCTGTCTCACACACTTGGTCAGGTAAATAATGGTATGCACACCTGGCACATTATTAAAGCTGTATCTTGATTTTGAGGGCACTTCATATGCAGGGCTAGGTAGGAGCTGATAGCCCTGATAAAAGTGGGGCAGGGAAAGCAGAGCTGCTGTAGTTTATTTAAGTTCTGCCCAACCATTTTTGTTGATCCTAAAGCAGATCACACTAGGTACTTTCTGCAGAGAAGGAAGCAAACCACAGCTCCTAGGCAATACTGTCCAAATCTTTTTCCACACAGTGTCTTTTAGCTCATGTCCATATAAAACAAGCAAAACCAACTCTCAGCTTCAGCAGGTCCAGGATTAAGGCAAGGTCTTCCCCATGCACCCCTCAGACCACAAAAAGCAGTGTGAGAAAGGGCCTTGGCACTGTCAAGCTCCACAGGCACCACAGATCGTTGGAGAAACCTGTCACACCACTTCAGTGCATGCTCTGCTTTCAGTGCTCTACAGGTTACCCCAAGGGAAGGAGTAACCAGTGCTCTGCACTCAGCATTCGTGTGCATGTGCCTACCGACAGGGCTCGACATTTTGAAGAAACATACAGCTTCTAGGAGTATCAGCAAATTATGAGCAATCCTAATTTCCCTCACCCACCCCCAACCAAAACAATAATGAAACAAAAGCAACAGCAAAGTACTATTAATCCCTATCCACTGTAAACATAGCTCTACCAGCAGAGGAGAAGTACTTTCTTAAGCCTTCCCTTCTGTACAGCTAGCCTATTCCAAATGGAAATGTGAAGGGCAGCAATCCCAGCTACAGGAGAGGAAGAGACTTTGGAACAAAGATGAACACACCAAAGCAGTCACCTTGCAGCTGCTCCAGAAGGTAGTAAAATTAAACAGTGTGGACAGCCTTCCACAAAAAAGGATGAAGGCATTGCACCATCTAAATAACAATCCAATCTATGAACAAATGGAACAAAACCATAAATTTTGTTTCTCGGGAAAGTGCTTTGCTCCTTCCATGCAACTTCCTTCTCTCCTGAGAAAACAAATGTCCTGAAGCACAGTGACCACATGCTTATTTGAGTATACAATGAAATTTCCCTTAATGATTAACTCCAACTCTTTTTTAGTTTAAATAATGCCTTACTCAGAAGGGTTTTCTTATAAATGAGCACTCATTCATTTGCCATGTTAGCTACCTAACTCTATTTATCATTAACTTCAATATATTTTGCATGTTTACTTGGCTCAGACTACTGTTTGGTTTTTGACTATTAACTTCATTTACAACAGTGTAATAGGTTGCACCTATTTTACTAGATATGTATCGTAACATCACCTGGCATATATCTGTATCCAAAACCTTGCCTTAGTAGTTTGTTCCAAAGTGGTTTCTCAGGTTTTATAAAAGGGCTGAGGCATCACCCTTGCGTTAGGACAAGGTGTCACCTGCTGAACTCTCCTAATTTATTATGCTGAAAATTTACGGCTGCTGCTGTTGGATTATTCAGTGAGCAGCCAATGGGCAGCGCCACCGCTGGCAGTGCATGCTCCAGAGGGCATTAAAGGTAACACATGAGCAAAGTGTGCATGAGATGCAAACACCTAAATAATGAACACCTCCTGAAACCCTCACCACAGCAGGGTCCGAGGGGACATCGTCTGTTTCAAGTTTATACAGTTCTGTAGCTTAAGAGGACAACAAAGGGGAACTGCTAAATACAAAGAAATGAGAGCTATATTAAAAATCCATTAAGCATTTTCCAAAATAACTTTTATGTGGAAATGTTTAAGACTTCTATAGAACTGTATTAAAACACAAACTTTGTATCCCTGCACAAGGAGCATAAGAAATAAAACATGAAACCAAACATCCTTTCAGAGACTGCAGAACTTTGCTACCTTTTAATTGGGTGAAAAGACTAGAGACATGAAAATCTTAAACATATCTTAGGGAAAAAGAAAATCCATGTCTTTAATCATCGCAGTTAGTCTGAGATGATAAAGATGCAAAAAGTACAACTTAAAGAAAAAAAATCATATGTTTCTAAGGTCTATCTGCAGCTTTATTTGCTCATTTTTGCACTTGAAATTACAAAGGCTACAATTGCAAGTTTGTCTATAATAGCAAGTGACAACACCAATCACATTCTTATTTTTATGCTGCAACAGTCCAAGATGCAAAGAGTAACCAAGCAAGGATCAACATTATCCTTACCCTGACAATCATCTTTTACCACCATCAGGTATTTCAACTGTCCATTTACTTTCTATAAAACATTCCTTGACACCAAATTTCTCTGTAACCTCCATCTATATTTATTGAGCATCCTCACTGAACTATTTTGTACTATCACTCCTTTTTTTCCCTAACATAAAAGCTTCACATTTAATTATTTCCCAAATGTTATACGCTATAAAGTTATATGCTACAATTATTTCATTAAGGGACTGGGCAAACAGCAGCACTGGATCAGGAGAGGTCTGCGCAGCCAGGGCAGGAGAGCCAGACAGTGCATACGCACTTGCTTTTCAAATAAGCTTCAAAAATGCACAAAGGGGATGTTCTAGAACACCAAAAAGAAAAATTTATCACAGAGGAACGCGATAACAAAAATATTCAGCCAGTTTCTTGCTTTCCTTTAACAGGTGCTTTTGTGACGCGGAGCGGAGAAGCATGCGCTGAGCAGTGAATCACCTCTCCTGATCAGCATCAGCCCATCTCCCGAGCCCAGCCTCCTCCCCTGCATCCGGGCGGGGGGTGGAAGGGCTCCGAGTGCCGGGGGCCTCCGAGGGAGGCCAGAGCCCCGCCGAGGCACCGGGCTGGGCCCCAGGCAGGCTCAGGGAGCGGCAGGGGATGAGCTCCCGCCCGGCGCGGAGCGGGAAAGTGGCGGGCGGCGCGTCCGGCTGCCGGCGGGAGCGACCGCGCTCGGCCCCGTGGGCTGCGGGCGGGACGGGGAACGGCGAGAGACGCCGGCGCTGCCCCGGAGCTGCGGAGAAGCCCCGGAGCAGAGCCCCGGCCCGGGGCGGCGCTGCGACGGGTAGGGGCGCTACCGCCCGGTTTCACCCCGGGCCGCGAGCCCGACCCCCGCTCGGCACTTCCAGGCGGCCTTCCCCTGCTGGGCAGCGGCCAGGCCAGCTCCTGCCCGCCCGTACCAGGGCGCCGAGCCCCGGCGCATCCTCTCGGCCCGGCCCCCCCCCCCCCCCCCCCCAACGGCGCCCG
>VZRR01007168.1:342971-387055 GCA_013398015.1 Oreocharis arfaki | reverse complement strand
CCCGCCCCCCCCCCCCCCCCGAGCCACGGCCGCAGGGACGGACCTGACCCAGCATAACCCCCGCTCCTTCCCCGGCTGACCCGGCCGCCTCCGCCCCTCCGGAAGCCCTGCGGGCCCCCCGGGCCGGGGGCAGCGCCAGCCCCGCACCCCCTCCTCGTGCGCGGGGCGACTCTCCGGCCCCTCGCTGTTCCCTAGATGCTGCCGAGGTGCAGCAAGGGGAGCGGACCGGCTCTGCCCCATCCCATCGCACCCCGCTCCATCCCATCCCGTCCCGTCCCGTCCCTTCCCCGGCCATCCCGCCGCGCGGAGCCCGTACTCACCGCGCTCAGCCCCGGCACAGCCGGCGGAGATCACAGCGGTACCAGCGGCGGTACCGGCTGCTAAAATGGCTGAGGGCGGGGGGGAGGAGCGAGGCCCGCGCCGCCGCCGCCAGGGCCGCCCAACCCTCCCTCCCTCCCTCCGCCACCGTGACGCCACCGGGGAAGGGGCGGGGGCGGCCGCGGACCCGGGCCCTGGTCAGTGTTGCCGGCGCGTCCCGAGGTGACCCCGGGGTTCGTAGGCTCATGAGGGGGTGACACGGGATCCCGGGCTGCGGGCAGAGCTCAGTTAGCGTGGCCCTGCTGCGGGGCTTGTTACGGTCCCGAGGCTCACAGAACAGGCCGCGGGGCAGGCAGACCTACGGGCACGCGGCAAAAGCCACTCCAGGAACCCCAGCCCTGACCCCCGGGCACAGCCTCCCGGGCAGGCTCCAGCTGGAAGCAGCAAGGCCACCAGTCCGGATCTTTCAGGCTGCAACAGACAGCTCAGAGGTTTGTAACCCAGTTTTGCCTCCTGACAATCTGGAGACCACCAGGCCCAGTCGGAGGCCCCTTTCGTCTTTATTCAGAACACAAGAAACGGGTTTCAGCAGCAGTGCTGACGAGAGAAACTGGGATTACTCACAGCGCGGTTCAAAAAGCCAGAGGCTACAAATATGCCCATGATTCATGCAAGAGTTTGCCAGATGGTTTTAGCTGTTTTGGAGTCTGAGGCTTCTTCAGAAGAGAACTGGCACAAAATAACGTGCTTCTGACAACACTTCTTAATAGTGTGTGAGGGAAGAGGAAACATGCCATGCTCCATCTATGCCGAGCAGAAGTCCAGCAAGATCCTCCCCCACCCCATATGGAGTGGGACAGAGTGTGAAGAAACAAAATTGGCATACATTACATAGCCATTGCTATATTTGGTAACGAGTTTGCTTCCATAAAAGACAACACCTTGCAGGAGGCTAAAATGTTCTGGCAACAACTGCATGTGCAATGTGGATGTTATATTTAATAATTCTCAGAGAATCAAAAAGCACATCACTTCCTTGGATAGAGGCTGAGCTGAATCACTGTGTGGGTTTTGCTCTGTTTGGACTATATGACACTAGTCATATGGGGCAGTCTGTTATACTCTCCCTTTGTTCTAATTTGTTTCAAACTCCATTGTTTTCTTAATGTCACATCATCACTAATAAGAGAACCTGGATTGCACAAGATGCCCAAAGGCATATCTGTTTCATGCAGCTTACTTTTTTGAGCTAACCCCCGTAAATACTTAGAAAAGGTTCGGCAAACCAGCTTGCCACAATTCTTTTTTTTCCAACTAGAACACTGACACAGCCTATTTTCTAAATCTTTGTCATAAACAGTATATGGGCAAGAAAATCTACATGTAATTTATTCCAGCTATTTTGTACTTCTTATAGTCTCAGATTTTGGATTAAGTGAGTATATATTTACCTTGATGTGGGTAAGGAATCGTGCCTCGTGCCTAAGCCAGCTAAAGCACTGGAATGGCCACAGTGGATCGGAGAACTGCCCAAGGTAGAACACAATGCTGTTCCCAATGAGGACTTCTGCAGCTTAGAGACCTTTTTCTAGAAGTAGCCTATTTCTGCTCTTGATAAACAATGGAAAAGAAATCCAGTCTCTTTTTCAGTCCTATAAGCTTACAGCATCTACAGCTTGATGTTGTTCCACAGTCTAACTTCTTGCTGGGTGGAAATCACTTCTGTGTGTTCCATGCATTCTGCCTGGTATTTCCTTATGATGTCCCCTGACTTTTGCATTAGTTAACCATTCTCTCTTACCTCTCTCCATACCACTCCTTGTTTTACAGATTTGTAACACAGATTCCTTGCACTACTCCCTTATTCATCTCTCTTCTAGGCTGACAAGTCTCACATTTTCCAGGTGCAGTTCCACAGTACCTCCAACAAGTCGGAGCTTCCATCTCTCTACTGCAGACTGCATGTCCTTGCTCCCTCTTGGATTTCAGGTGCTTCTGGGTGTGCACTTCTGCTGAGTGCAACTCCTCCCTTTCCTCTCCATTTATGCCCTCCCTGCTGGAGATCTCACCAAGCCATGGGATGGCCTCATCAACCTCTTCTTGGCCCTGGACAGGCTGGCCTTGTGTGCCATAGGAAGAAGCTCTGGGGGGAACCCCAATGCCTGCCAGTTTTGTCCACTCCTGTCCCCAGGCCAGACACCACTGACTGACATCCAGGTCTCAGTGGTGTTGTTGAGGATGCTCAACAAAATACTTTATCTGTTTCAGAAGGATGAACATCTGGGTCAAACTAAAAATTTCAGCAAAGTTGGAAACAAATTTTGGTTAATTACAATTAAGGAAAAAATATAACCTGCTAGGTTATCATTAGAATAATGAGTCCTAAAATTATACTTACTAGAGACAGGGTGTCCAGGTGAAGAGTCAAATACGCCTTGTTTTGTGGAGGCTTTAGAAAGAGCACCATGGGAAACCTTTCCTGCAGCTACTGGTATGCAAATGCCTGCCTGATGTTCATAGGATTTACTGATGTAGAATATGCTCTTTTGTTTGTCATAAGATACATTTTCATTTAAACCAGTTCTTTGAAAGACTCCAAACATTCTGTTTTGAAAGCAAAGCAGAAGGAGATTTACTTGCTCTTTATAAATAAAGCTATGGTTAACTAGCAATTCCCTGAGGATGTGTGATACTTCCAAAGGCTTTAAAACAGGAAGCTAAGACAAGGAAGCCTATGGTCAGGAAGCTGACATTCACTACAAGATGTGTAAAATGTCTGCAAACTTTGAGAGGAGTCTTGAAACAAAAATTAAAATTTTCTTTATAAAACAAAATGTCACAGTATCCTCAAAACCAAATGTGACTGAAAGGATTCTCCTCTCTCATGTTGCAACTCCTTTGTATCTTTCCAGTAAGAAACACCCACCAAAGATCTCTGTGGGATGTGATGAGTGTAACAGCACTTCCCAGAAAGTGAAGTCATTCTGTACTGACGCTGATTTTCAGCCTTATCACAGAGGTCAAAAGAAGAGAAAGGGATCTTGAGGAGAGGCTGAAGCCAAGGCCTAGAAGGTCTCTGTTTTTCACCCATGATTGAGTGCAAGCTTGGAAAGAGTAAAGAGCTTCTCACCTTGTTCCTGATATCAGCAAAGGGATTGCATAATCTTAGCACTTCTAATCTAAGTAATAAATCAATATCTGGAACCTTGTGGGTTGTTTATTTATATTAGGAGCAGTGGCTGATGAAATCAGCTATTTCCTAAATACAATCCTGTTTTTCTTCACAGACTGGACAGTTAGAATCAAAACAATAGAAAACAAAATTTGTACACAAAGTGGGCCATTTTGGAGCAAACACTCTTCCAGAAAAGTTACCTGAGTTTCTCTCAGGCTGGTGAAGTTTCAGTGTTCCCCTTTTTGCACATTGGAGCTCCACATGAACTCTGCTCATCAGGAATAACGCGCTTTTGTTCACTCCAGACCTGTTTAAACTGACTCTTGTGTTTTAAAAGAAAACAAAACCAGCATAGCAGTCAGTCATACACTTTTGGTGACACAAAGGCTTACTGATATCTCCAAATAAGTGCATTCCAAGGAGGAATTTCCAGTAGGAGGAGCTGAGGGATGGTTGTGAATGAAGGGCAGCATTTTAAGAGAAGGGGCTGCTACCAAACGTATGAATTGTTTTGGGTTTTGGTGCTTTTTGTTCAAGCTAGTTCCATTCCTCCCTTAGTCTTATACATGAAACCAGATTCAAAAATTATCTATAAATCTGTTTATAACAGTTGTCAAAGAATAAAAAAAGTTCTCTATTTTTACATGAAAAATAAGAAACCCTTTATTGTATCTCCATCCATAATACTGGGCCTTTGGGGGAAGGAGCAGGGGGAGAGTAGAGACAAAGTCTGATAGGTTCTGAACAAAAAACCTGCAATCAGTTTCATTCCCCTGATGTACCCAAATAGGACTTCTCACTTTGAGTCACTGTGTACAAGAATGAACCGCAGCTTCCAAGCACTGACCATATACTTGCATTGCATAATTAAATTGTTGGTTTAAGCCCTATTCCATGTGTGAAACAGAAACACATACCTGCTTGCAGACATAGCATTTGTATTTTGCAAAACCATCAGCTTCGTTACCTGCTCAGATGTGTGCAGAGGTTAGAGCTCCTTTGCTCTCCAGAAGTAATGCCTGACAGTAACACTCTGCCTGCTTAGGCTTCAAGACACCAGAGCAATGACAGCACACATTTTCTGGTTTTCTCTTTTCCCTGGTTCTTTCCTCCAAGTGGGCATTTAGTTATTTACTGATCTTGGGTCAAATCATTTCCATTGAGAGTGGTAGGGTTGCACACTACACGAAGCCAAAGGAGAATGTAGTTTCAGTGTTCTCTTACTGTCCAGATTATGACAAGCAGAGCCTGTCCCATCTGAAGCAGAGCCTTTAAGTATTAGATCACAAAGAGGATGCAGTATGGACCAGTAAGAGTATTGGCTGAAGAGTACACAATTTAAGAAAGGAAAGCAGTATTGACAGATTTCTGATATATACCACAATAAATCTAAGGAAAGATGTGGAACTCTGAATTTAATTTTGTTGGTAATTTTTGTTGGTAAAATGATAACATTTATATGTCTTATCAGCAGATCACCATAGGAAAAAACCACCTAAAAACAGACTTCAGAGGAAACTTTGAACAGCCATTGGAAAGAAGACTGAATAGTTAGCACATAATGAAATACGTTCTATGCTGCCTAGAGACATTCAAAAGAAAGAAAATTAAATGCTATGGAAATGAAATGTTTTATTTAATTTTTCACAAGATCCAGTCTAAAGTGCATAACCACAGCTAACAGTAGCCACAACAGGCCAGACATAATACAAAGAGCCCATGAGATTACGATACATTATGGCTAAAAATATGGCTAAAAATTTTCTTCTTTCAGCATGTTCCATACTCCTCTCACCAGGATCTCTTCAGTCTTACAGTTTCCTTTAAAGGAGTCATAACATTTTAAATATGGTGCCCTAATTTGGGGAATTCATTAGAGCAAAGACTAGACTTTAGTGAGGACCTTGACCTCAATAGTTTTTCTGTTTACATATGTGACGGCAGAAGTTTTTGACAGGGTCAGCAAAGCCAGCTCCTAACTGATACTTGTTTTCACAATTATTTTTTCCACTTAGAACCTAGATAGAAAAAGAAATTACTTGTTCCGCCAAACTTTGTTCAAATTTTTCATTTGAGCTCAATTTTTATAAAAAATACAGTGCTCTTCTTAAGAAAGTAGCAGTAGTCCTAAGCCTGTATGCTTGTGGGCTGGCTGCTGCTTCAGCTGCATTTCTGAGGAATGGAACAGGGAAGAACAAACAATATCCTCTGTGGTGCTCCTGTACATGTTGTTCTCAGAGCGAGCAGTTGCACGTGCACGTATTCCCCCGAATTTACACAATGAGAAGTAATGTTGGTAAGGTTAAAATGACTCAACTTACTGCTTATCTGTTTGTAGCCCTTCCTGTAAGCCTTGGGGGCAAATACACATCAGGAGATTGCATGAAGGACAAGCATCATCTTGTGTCCAAACCATATTTTGGTGCAGAAAGGAGTACTTAATTAATTTTAGAGTAACTGGCTTCCTGTGTAACAACTCACCTATTACACAAAGATTAAATGGTGTGTTTCTTTGGGTTTTGATAGTTTATTTCTTAAAGCAAAAAACCAAATCAACACATAGTCCTTAACACTGACAGACAGAGTTCTTTTTTATACTTAATAATATAAAAACACATATGAGAGAAATTCCTAAAACTTATTTGGTGATAGACTGGCAATCTACTTATAAATCTACTGGCAACCTTATAAAGTCATCTTGTTATTGTGAACTGTGTTGTGTGATTTTTTTGAACAACCTGTAAATGACTCTTGGAACATCTGTTTCTATGGTTGTAAATCCCTGTAAAAATCAGTACAAACTAATCCTGCTTTCATCCCATATACTTTCTTTTTGTTTCAGAGATTGCTGTGCCCAGAGGGTAAAATTATGGAGTCACAACAGAGAACTCTAGCCCAAGGACAGAAGTACTGCATATGCTTTAAAGCGAGTAGGTAGCCTTCAAGTACTAAAAATATTCTGTGCATCCTGTCTCAATTCCAGCAAGCTGCCAGTCTGCCCTGACATGCTCCAGGAGTTCTACTTCAGCCTGTTCCCAAACTTGTAAGGGAGTCCTTACAAGACAGTCTTGTAGCTTCCATTCTTTCATTATTTACAAGACACTGCACCTCTTAGAATCTCATTTACCCAGCTTGTCAAAAAGTCAGGATTTAGCTGGAATTCAAATTATATTCCTTTAATTCTATCTTTGTGGCAAAGCTTTGAGTCATAGCTTGCTTTTTTCTAGCACAACCCCTTTCTTCAGAGACTGATTGATCACCGCACTGCTTCCCATCAGCCCAACACAATTACCTCCATAGCACTGTGGAACATTGAAAAAGAAACACAGATTCCAGGAGAAATGTCTTTTAAAATGTAATTTATGGACAGTTTACAGTAGTGATGCAGACACCTTCAGCAATTTTGGCTTACACGGAACAGTGTAAGAAAGGTATATGATTGTTCTTTAGTTGGTCACCTTTTTCAGACCCTTTAGGAGTTACCACAAAACATTCCCCACATACACTTTTACCTCTCCTATCCACTTAGGTCTGTATAAACTCTTGTTTACATGAACAAAGATGCCAGAATAACAAGTTCCTACATTCTTAATAGCATTTTTCAGTCAACAAGTCAACACTTCCTTTGTATAGTAACTTAATGGCCAAAATCTTTTGGGTCTAAATTGATCTGTTTCCATTCATAATATTTGTGGTACACAAAACATTTGTCCAAGAACAAACCAGAAATGTCATATAAAGATGGGAAGTGCAGCTGAAAGTACAAAAAAGGTATTTAAAATCTTACCTTAAAAAGTGCTTCCTGTGAGATGAAGGATTTGACTCAGCACTTAGATCTGTAAAAGCATTTTAATGACGAGTCCAGGTGAAAGTCAGTCTAAAATGCTGTGGTAAAGTTAACAAAACTCTGACTCTTAGATGCTTGCACTTGTAACATTGACTTCCCTTTTGGCATCAAAATAGAAGAAATTCTACTTGCACAATCAGTTTGTCATATCAGTGGCTGCTACCTACTTGAACACGTTGTTCCTCAGGTTTACAGTTAACGTCATGTATGCAAGAAATTTTAATGGAATATGCTTCATTTACACAATACTTCTAATGACTATGCATTTGTTTCTCTCAGTAGTTCTATTACAAGTTAATTATTAGAGTCAGTTATTTAATTTGTTCACATGACACTATATATGCACAATGTTTGCAAAAAAAAATTGTTATTGTTGTAGTAGCTACAGAAGAAGTAAATGTTTGTGAATGAAGCCGAGTTCTGAAATTCACAGGCCCTGGGGCTGGGGAGGGGAATGGCTGCATTGTGAGGTGTTCTCTGCCCCTGCTACTCTGGTACTCAGAGGCCAATATGGCCCAAAAGCAGACATCCCCCCGTTATCTGCCACGATATCTGGCTCCACAGGCCAGCCCAGGTATCAGTATCACACAGCTGACAAGTACCCTGATACCAGTTTATTCTTGTTCAGATGAATAGTATCACTTACAGACCTATTTTCTTACCAGACAATGATACTTAAGAAAGATGATGCTAGAGAGTTTCAGCTTTAGCCTGTGCTACCTAGATAATTTAACTCCTTCATTGGTATTCAATGCAAGCATCCTCACATAAAGGACTTGTAGCAGCTTGAGAAAATGAGAAGGCAGTGCAAAAAAAGGCAGGGTAACAAAAGGTACATTATATCCACTGGACAAGCAGCCTGAGCAATTCCATCTCTTTCCAAATTTTAGAATATTATTTTTCATTACTTCATCCAACTGTATTATCAGGCCTAACAAGAGATGCCTTGCTCATCTCCTTATTATCAAGGATACAAACAGCACTAGGGCTGTTTTTCCTTAAGATATTATTGATCAGCATTGACAGTAACACCCTTTAGGAGAAAAGTCAGGGGAATCCCAAGTGTCAGCCCAGGACACCAGAGCACAGCAGTGGCAGCACCTTCTCTCACCTCACGCACAGGTGAGGGTCAGTTCTGCCTGCAGAGGCTGCTCAGCAAACAGGTCATGTGCAGGTTGTGTAGCACAGGACCAGTGCTAGCTCTCACAACTGAAAGAGTTGCTTAAAGCAAAGCAGTTACTTATGTCTAAGATATGTTTTCACACTGGACTTACGTTTGTTACGGTAATATCTGAACTCCCCAAATACCAGCTATGTGTTGGGCTGGCATTGTAAGTTCATTCCTTCTTATAAGCAAACTTCTCATATGATAAAGGAATTCTATAATTTGGAGACAAAGCACATAATAGAACATAATTTCACTCTTTCCCCTTTTTATCTCTGCTGTCTATCAAAGTCTGTTTTATACTGAGCATTTGATACAACACTGCTGTGGCTGGAGAATTAAAAGCTGTGTCCCTGTTCAATGGTATTCAGTGTTACACTGATGTTCATTTCCCATCCCAGAAATGGCTGTCCACAGTAGACAAGGCCTTTAGACTGAAATATTGTTGTGCAGAGTAAACAAGAACTCCTACGAGCAGCAGAGCTGAAAAGACCTTCCAAGTTTTTAACAGATTTGAATCCCTAGCTCTTTTTCTTCCATTCCATTCCAGGATTCCCTGTTTAATGAGATTTCCCTCATTGCTCAACTAATGCTGTCACTATAAAAGATCATTCAATATTATTCACCATTTCCATGCTAAACCAGGTTGCCATGTGACTGCACATGCAAATCCTGTGTGTCTACAACTTTGACCCAATATCAAATTCTTATCAAAAAAGCAAATTTGTGGGGTGGGACACCCTTTCCTCATAGAGCTTTTATTGTCAAGTCTTGAGTCTGTCCTAGTTACCGTGTGAAAGCAGCTTTGTCCAATGCCTCAGGTAGGAATTTCAGATGACAAAAAACACCAACTTCTTGTTCAAGTTTACTCACAAAATTAGATATATAAGCAATGCTACCTTTTCATCCTTTCCCCTATTTCGTATAATAATTTCAAATGTTACACACTTTTATACTCTTCTGCAAAATGGTACAACAGCACTTGAAGTGCACAGAGTCCTTGCAGTGCACGGGAAGCACTCCAGACAGAAATGACATCCTAATTTCTAAGCATCTCCTTTTACTTTTGCTACTCATTTAATGCTAAAATTATCAATTAATTTCTGAGACTTGTTTCCAATTTTCACTTTTTTTTTTTACATAGCAAGTGCTACTTCAATGCAATTTCCATTACCTTATAATCCGTGCACAAAATTTAGGACCCTCCAGAATTTATCTTGCAAATAGGCATAATTATCTGGGGAAATTGTCACAGCACAAAGGGACAAGAATAGGTATTTTTCACAAAAAAGAGACTCCATGAGAACTGCAACAGGCATTTAATGAGCTTCCACTGACTTCTGCAGCACAGGGCTCTGTGCTTACTTGGAGGGAATCAATTTAGATGACTGAAATATTGTGAAATTATTCACCAGTATGACCCCACTGACTTCTCTGGTGCTACACTGGGCACAAGGCTGGCTCACATGCTATAAAAAGTGTTGGCATAAGCACAAGGGAGTTCAGTAAAAATGTTAGAGGATTTTTGATGAACAGAAGGCTTAAACAGTTTTAAACCAGCAACGCAAGATTTAACTTTGGTCTTATTATTTTTCTATGGTGTAACTTAATGGCAATTCCTCCTAATCCTGGATTAAAAAGTTTAAAATAAGCCATAATAAGCCATATCCAATATCACAGAAGGTTATAATACCAATTAAGCCTAATAACAACCTAAGTTTGTAGGTCTAAGACATTCCCCTGGGTGTTAGGTGATACTTCAGCCAAATACTGAAATGTCCCATTGAGGCAAACAAACAAATAGTTTTAGCAAATCAAGTATAAAATGCCTGCCACTAACCCAAAATAATGATAAATAAATGCTGTCAAGTTTTTATCTCATGATCAACATATTCCCAGATGGATTCCTGCTTTTTTTCCCCACAGGCCAGGTGAGGAAATGGAACAAGGATGTGTAATATTCAATGACATCATGGTTTTTAGGCCTGTCTGAAGACAGAATTGGTGCAAATCCATCTGGAGCTGGTAAGAGGGCTTTCTGAGTTATTATTCATGGTATCTCAAAGCAAACTGCCTCATTTGCAGAGAAGATATGAACCCCTTCCTCTTCCTTTCCCTAACACACCTTTTAAGGTTCAGAGAAGAGAGGAGGAGTAAGAATTACATTTCAGGAAATAGATTTCAGAATCTGCTAGAGAATTTTACATCATTGGTTCTACAAGCTTTAGACTACTACACTCTACTCCTTACAATTTAGCCGAAATATTTCAGATTATTCAGGCCATTCAATATCCAAAAATACACTGTGGGATCCTCTTGCTTCTGCTCACAGGCAGATGTATTGGGGTGGCTGTCAAACATTACTCAGGCAGGATTATCAGGAGTTTGATTACTTATTTTATTTTGCTTATTTTGTCATTGTATTGACTCAACTTGAATCTACACCACAGGTTCCATCCCAAATTGCCGGTGAGTTGTGCTGCTCACATAGTTTACTCATTTTATTTTCAAATTATCTTCTCTTGAACTGCTCTGCCTTTGTAGTATGGCAGAGACCAATGGCACAGGTAATTTCCACTTCATTGCTAAAAATCACTTGCTTCCAAGAAAGGAAGGACAGCTGTTTAATAGCAGTAACCACTCCAGTTCTGGAAGCCTGACTTTTCCTCCGAGGTGCAAACCAGGCTGAAGCCAAACAGGACGAGGGCTGCCACCTGCTGTGCAAGTTTAATTTTTGTTCTCCATTACAAAAGTGAGTAATTTTGTAACAAAAGGTTAATTGCAGAATGCAGATGTCTAGCCTGATTTCCTTCATAAAAAATTCCTCTAGAGGAGAGAAATTTGACACATGTGGCAATGGGGAAATTCTTGTGTTGAAGCACAGGCGTGTTCACTGGTGCACACTAATAGGGTCTGCAGGCAAGAGCACAGGGGTAGGTGCCTCACCTGAGAAGGTCACACACACCTGCTCTGTGACCTTAGTTCGTGTGGGTACCGTCTGCATGTGTACAACCCAATATACTTCAACCTCTACAAAAGAAATATCTCAAAATACCAACTCCTGGGGACATTTGAACTATTTTATACAGCATGTGAATGAATGTATAAGAACTGTCTGCAACCCTACAGATAATACAAACTTCCTGCTACACGCTCACCAAATTGCACTTGACTGCTTGACTGATGCTTTCTTTCCTGTTGGTTTGGGCTTTGTTTAGTTGGGGATTTTTTTAAGAAAAGCAGATTTTATATAAATACCAAGTATTTTTTAGATATCCTTGTTTCACTTACATAATTTGCAGATCATAGAATCTCACTGCACTACAGAAATAGGAGAATACCACTAGTATTGTGGTGAAGATTTTAAAGAATCTTTTAATGAGAAGACTGTACCTTATTCTGCTTGTGTGGCTGAACCTCTAGAATTTTCTTGCTTATTTTCTTTGCTTATCTAGTAGCCATTTGTGCTCTTTGGATTTAATAAAACAGCAGCAAACAGATCTGAAAGAGAGGAATAACCTGAAATGTTTCAAGCTGGAATATAAGGATTTTTGGTTTTCCTCCCTTCATTGGATAATTTTTTCAACTACACGCTCCTGGAACTCCTTTGAGCCTATGTGCCCACACTACAGTTTCAGCTTACCCCTTTTTGTCTGCTTCTAGTAAAGAAGGCTTTACAGAAGTAATTTGGGCACATTTGTTCACCATTAGTTAGAGTTTTAAACAAAAAAATCTGTTGCTGAGTACGTATGATCTGCTGGGTAACAACCTGTACTGAGTACCATAGCACTGACCTCCCATCTGGGCAAGAAGGGATTGTGTCAGGGTCGGGACTGTGGAAGAAATCTTCCCAGTAATCAGCCAGAGGAGAAAACTCAGCCCCCAGCTCGGAAGCATGTGAATACCATCAGCCAAGCTGTGAAAACGCTCACATGTACACAAGCCATGAATCCTGATAAATATAGAAAGCTCTGTGGTAAATATTTTCAAGATTTATGAAAAAGCCTAAGAGGGGCTGAGCTATCTGGAAATCACAGACCTGAAAAACTCTTTTGCATCCCCTGTTCTGTTACTGGAAACTGTTAGCAACCATCCACTGATGTGGGATGAATAAAGGAGCCGATGACTACATGATTCATCTGGATACCAAGATGAGAACATAAGCTGAGATATTAAATCTGCACAAGATATATATTTTCTTGTTTCCTTCAAACACAGGGCACTACATTGGCCTCAGCAAATAACACGAAAAAATCCCCCTCTTATATTTACACATCACCTCCCTTGCAAAAAATGCAGTTCTTACATATTTCAAGAAAACTTAGTTCAAGTTATTTATCACTAAATTTCAGTCCAGTGATTGCTGCAGTTTAGAGCTAGTTTCTTTCTACCCATCTCATCTGAGCACTACAAAACAAATTTCACTCTTTCAGGTCTGACATGAGAACACAATTCCTGCCTTCCTTCCTGCAAACACTGACATCTTTTCCCAACCTCTGTTCTATCAAAATGCTT
Source organism: Oreocharis arfaki (assembly GCA_013398015.1). Taxonomy (NCBI): domain Eukaryota; kingdom Metazoa; phylum Chordata; class Aves; order Passeriformes; family Paramythiidae; genus Oreocharis; species Oreocharis arfaki. The sequence goes on along the minus strand of VZRR01007168.1, from coordinate 374,035 downwards.
GGTGTACTTAGGCCCCTGCCAAGCTCTCAGTGACCACATGGCCATCATCCCTTTTGCAGAAACAGGCACGTATTCTTGGAATATAAAGTGAATCTCCCTTATAGAAGAGTATTGTGTCTCATGCAGGCGTGTCATGTATTGTTAGAATAGAACTAGTTCAATTCTTAGAATCATAGAATGGCCAGGGTTGGACTCTCATTCCTTCCACTAGACCAGGCTGCTCCATCCTCACAGGAAGAATTTCTACCTAATATCCAGTGTAAACCAGCCCTTTATCAGTTTAAAGCCATTCTTCCTTGTCCTGTTACTCCATGCCCCTGTCAAAACTCCCTCTCCACCTCTCTTGGAGCCCCTTTAGGCATTGGAAGGTGCTCTAAGGCTTCCCTGGAGCATTCTCTTCTTCAGCCTGAAACAGTCCCAACTCTCTCAGCCTCATTAATAATAGCAAATTGTTACTATTTCATTTCCTGTGTATAGAAAAGTAGTCATAGCAAAATTCTCAAGGGGTAATACAACAAAACTTTTGGTGCTACTGAAAGCAAAGTGTGTGTGGGTTATTATGTTAGTTATAGAGTGTTGGGATGAGAATTTTCAGGGGTGACCAACCGCCAGAGGGCTCGCGGCTCCTCCCAGGCTGTTCAACGAAATGGTGAAATAAACCTTCTGTAACAAAGAGCTTAAACATGACCTGTGTCCTGTGTTTGGCTCCTACTCTTTGTGAAATGCATTAGCTTGCACAGAAAACATGCCAGTATACTCATTTTTCCTCAATAACTTATTAAGACACACTAAGACATGCCTCACCATGGTCCTTCCCACGAGCTGCAGGGGAATCTGCTCCAGCACCTCCTTCTTCACTGACCTTGGTGTCTGCAGTTGTTTCTCTCACGTATTCTCACTCCTTTCTTCCACTGCAGTTGCATGGAGATTATTTCCCCTTCCGAAATCTGTTATCCCACAGCCTCGTGCAGCAGCAGGTCCGTGCTGGAGCCTGCCAGCCTGGGCTCTGTTGGACATCAGGGAAGCTTCTGGCAGCTTCACAGAAACCACCCCTGTAGCCCCCTCGGCTACCAAAACCTTGCCATACAAAGGTATAAGAGCAGCCTTTTGGTATTTTAAAGCATCTAATTTATAGGGCTATGTTCACAGAAACGTTCAAGTGTGTGACTGATATCTGTGAGTGCTAATAAATGATGGGAGGGTCTAACAGAGCCAAGGTTTGGCTCAGAAATCTTTGTGAAAAATGGACACTGCATGATCACTCACTGTAAAGCTGAGGTATCCAACACCTCCTTCCCAAATATCACAAGACATAAAAATACACAGTGATAACACAATTATATGACATAATAGAACTGACCACATAATATTCCATGATAGAATGAAATGGTACAAATTTCATACAACTTAATTAACCAGAGATTACATCATGTCATAGTTCTCCTTCCCACCTTTTGTGGGCATTACATTTGTTTTACATTATGTTAAATATAGCAGTTCCCTGACTTTGAACACCAAATATCACTGTGGTATTAATAACAAAGGCAAATTCCACACAGAAGCTTAGGGAAGACGCAGTGTTCTGAATCTCTCGGGTTGAGGTTCACAAGCAGTGACAGTGTCTCATAACCTGAAGTTAATTCTTAGTTTTAAAACTAAGAACTCAGTTGTAGCCAAAAGGGTTTTCAGTAAGTCGTCATGGATGTCAGTGTGCTCAATAAACTACAGCAAAACAGAACAAAAATAGAAAGCACACGTTCTTCTCCCTGCATATCTATGTAGATTTAGAATGTACCTCCTACGTATACCAGTCACAGCTTAAATCAACTCTAACAAACAGTTAGAGACTGAGAAAAGTGCTGTTAAGGCTCAGCTTCCAAGAGAAAGAGTTTGAATGGTTCTTTGTAAAATGCCTTTTATTATACTTAGCAATAATATGGGGCTAATACTGGACATGTAACAAAGCAAATGCCTTGAAAACTGAAAAATGGCTAAACAGCACAGGACACAAAGACAAAAGGGAGTGCTCTAAGGCATAAATGTTTGGTTGCTGAGCTGTTAAAAGAGCAGTCATCTTCTTTTTGTTAGTTCTCAAGATATTTCAAATTTAACAAGAACATCTGGAAGGAAACTTGAATTTTCTTAAGAACTCATCAGTTTTATAGCAGATCCATTTTTTCCACACTCAACAAAAATATTTTTCTCCAAGCTCCAAACAACTTCAGAGAATGTGTTTACTCATTTAGTATATGAAACTACAAAGAAATATTCCCATTTTCCAGTTTCTTCATCCACCTGTATTGCAGACTGACTGCACTTTACACAAGTAATCAATGTCAGATTGATTGACTGATTGATGCAGATAAACTGTCAACTCTGATTTTCTTTATGTCAGAACAAACTTTGCTCATTCATGATAGTTCTGTACTTTCCCCTGCTTTTAAATCCACCGGGTTTTTGTGTCTATTAATATGGCAGCATTTTGTGTACGGGAAAAACTAAGTCAAATAGTTCAAACGTGACAGAAATGTGAATCAGTGAGAAGCTGGTTCATGCAGTTGTCGTCTAGCAAGTTTCTGTTGGTGCTTTATATTATTTTCAGTCCATCAGGTTAAAAAACATGACAATGTGATACACTTTTAAACTTCTGTTTTGAATGTTTCTAGTTGACATTTACTTATTTTTTGGTATTGTCTAGCATATGTTCTAGCTAAATTAGCTGACAGGGAGAGATATGATAAATGCAACAGCCTTTCATCTTTCTCTCAAGAAAATTCCTTGAGAGGAAATCAGCAATTACACTACCACAAGCCTTTCTTTAAACTCATAAAAAATGCATGTGAGCAACTGACTCAATAGAAGGAAGTCAGAATAACTGATGGAAGAATCTCTGTGAACCTAGATTTGTATCAAGAAGAAAAAAACCAACAAAACAGAAAAAATAAGAACCAACAAAGCCACCCTGTAGTGAGTGGCTTGCTGTAAATATCACATCCCCCGAGACCACTGAGGTGTCCTGCAGCTTGGGGTGATGATCTCCCTGGGGCAGAGACACCTCTCAGGGTGGCCCTTGAGGCTGGGGGAGCCCTTACCCAGCATCTCACACCTGCAGCAAGGTAGGAATGTTTGATGTCACATCTAAACGTGCATTGCATGCTCCTGACATGGATCTATATCAGCTACAGCTTCACTATGAGCGGGGCAGCCAGCAGCAGTGTTTGGCTGCCAGCAGATGATCACAATCTACTTCCCCTGTTCAAAACAGGTAATCAGCCCTTGCCACAGCCAGTAAAGCATTGCTTTTGGTCCCACTGCTTTCACAAGTGATCTAGGGTTTGATTACTTTCTGAAAACTGGATAAAATGAGAAGAATTCTTAAGACTATAAAAGCACTTCAGGAGTTGGTAGAACTCAACCTGGGGTGTCAAAGCCATCCTAACAACAAAAAGCACACTGAAAATAAGGTTAGAGGAAGGATGTACATGTATAGACTTCTGAAGATTCAACCTCGGTAGGGAAGCAATTGTCCTAATTTGTGAAGGGAAAGTACACTTGATTCAATTCCTGGGCTACAAGGAATGAAGCAAGAAGGCCAAGTGAAAAGTGAAAAGAGGTAGGATGCAAGTAGAAAGCCAAAGAGACTGTGGTTTCTGTTTTGTACAGGAACAGCCCTTCTGGTTTACAAGTGTTGTTGCTTTCTGTGTACATGACTTGAATATATTCATGCCCATAGACTGCAAGTGCTGCCCAGAGGCTGTTCTGAGTCTCATTTTGACTGCTCAAAGCATTTTCAGACTGCAACTCTGTGCCCGGTACTGTTCTTCATAAAACAAAAAAATTACAAGCAAGGAAGACCTGTGAATATTGTTATTCATCAGAAACATTGCAGGACTTAAAATATAACTTGCTTTGTTGCTCATTTAGCTTGTGAGTTTTTGTTGTTTTGGTTTTTTGTAACACCTCCTATACAACAAGGACACAAAGTCTCTAGTACACCTACAGGTGTAACTACATACTGATGTGTACAATCACATTTCTAAAGTGCAGCAGCAGAGCTTGGTGCTGAGGAAAGGTCTCAATCTATATAATTAAACTCAAGGTATTTGAAGACAGGCTTAAGCTAAGCATGTGCTTAAATGTTCTTTCGAGTAAGAATGAAGGTCTTTTAGTCCTTCTGCTTTGAAGTCCAGCTTGTGATGCTTGTCGATGATGTCTACCACATGCAAGATTTCAGGCCTTGCCTTTACTTCCAGACTCACTTAAGATGGAATTTGCAAATGATACATTAGGGAGAGACAAGATACAGGGTATTATTTTCCAGAGAGAGCATAAGCTGCCTTTAAATTTCACCTTGTCAGGGAGCAGAAAGAGTGGGGCTGCCCCACAGAGGCGGCGATCAAGAGCCTCTTGAACAGGAGAACAGGGTTGGAATGGTGACAGGGGCTGTAAGAGCCCAGTGACCATTAGGAAAATGAGGGGGGACAAGCCAGGTTCAAGGTCAGTCCAGGAAGCCCAGTCAACAAGTCAGGAACAGCAAAGGCCAGAGCTGAGGACAGAGTCTGCCTAAAACCCAGCCTGGGGGAGGACTGGGGCTCAGGGTGGTCAAGGAGTCCTGGTATGCCCAGGGCCTGACATTTCTTCATGGATTAACATTAGATTGCACCATTTTCATATTTAAAGAAGCCACTGACAGAAAAATAAATCTCATGCTAGATACAAGAACAAGCTCTTGTGCAAACATTTTAGTTGCAGGAATTTATTGCTTTTAGGGAACCGTTTCTATTGACATAGGAGATATGCATGTTCACAGTGGGTCTTAGTAAGATGCTAACTTACTTGGACAAAGGATGAAAGGAAATGGTTAATAAACAGAAGAGAGCAATTGCTTAGTGTTCAGTCAATAATACTAAATTGTTATTCACAGATTTCAGGGCGCTTTTCAAAGAAGCTGAAAAAATTCAGAGAGAATGCAGGAACTGTGCCTAAGACATCCAGCAGATCGAGATCAGAGAACCAGATCTTTTGGATTTATATTGGATCACAGTCTGAACATGAATGACTCATATTGTGTATTGCAAAGAAGTATCAGTTGTACCAGGATATTAAGTTTTATACCAATTGTGTTCCTTCTTTCTAACGAGTGGAAAAATCACAGTAAGACAAGGAATCAGCAGGTCACCTCATCCATTGCCACAAGCCAAAGTAGGATCAAATCGATCAGCAAAGTACTCCAGGTTACACCTAACTCTGGAATTATAATTTTAAAGTTAATCAGCTTCCTCATACACTCAACCAGAGAGCCCCAGAAAAATTAATGCTGGCACAAAACAGTGAGACAGAAAATGAGTAGCAAGGGGTAGAGGAAAGGCAAAGATGATTTATACCAGTATAATGTGTTGAACTATGATGCAACTTATTTTGCTTCAGTTGATCTTATTGAACATCTTCTTTATTATTTCTTTTAAAGTTATTATTTATTTTAAGTGTTTCCTGAATGGTCAAAAATGTTTTGAAATGTAATTCTGTGTCCTCCCCCCAGCTTTGCATCACCTGCAAAATTAATAAGAATTTTCTCTGTTTCGTTATTTACCTTGTTAATATCAATAACAAAAAGACCCATACTGAAGACAGGCTCTAGAAAACCAGCAATGTATCCTTTCCTTTTGTCAGTGAACTATTGCTTTCTATGAACTACTCCGTGCTTTGCAGTTTTGTACAGACCTTACAATACATTTATCCAGACTGTATTTCTTTAACTTTTTAAAGAAAATGTCATGTAAGTGTCATAAACATAATCAAGCTGACAACAGGCTCTGTCCTATCCATAAGGCCTGTTCCCTATTGGAGGAGAAAATCAAGTTATCTGGTGTGATTTATTTTTGACAGATCCATGTTGCCTGCAATTGTTCTGTGGTTATCATCTGGGTGCTAATAATAGTTTGTGAGGTTTATTTGTCCCGGGATTTTTTCATGAATTTAAGTTAGTAACACTTACATTGAGCGGTATTTCTCTGGCTCCATCCCCCCTCTGATAACAGCAATTTACAGTTGCCTTTTCTGTTTTTCCAGCATCTCATTCACCTTCTCAATTCTTCAACTGTCTTTCAATCATGTTCACTAGACTCAAACTCTTTGAAAACATTTGGTTCATCTGAGTGCTCCTTATCTGTTCTTTACCTACTCTGGGCTTAGATAATTTTGTTCTCAGCATCACCAGTCCAAACTATCTGCTTGTGCATGATCTTTTTTGTAAGTCTAATACAACAGAGGCACCAATCCCTTTAGCTTTCTTCATAATTTGTTGATAGATTTTCTTCTTTGTGAGTAGGGGGTTAATAATTTCTCTATATTCTTCTTAGTACAAATACATGTAAAGAGCAGTTTTTTATCTGGTAGCTCTTGACAGTTCAATGGGTTTGCAGCAATACATTTTTTAGTATTTCTTTCTTATTCTTAGTGATTTGACCCATCTTCCTTTGTATTTTCTTCATGTGCTTAAGGTCAATAGAGTCCTCATGATGTGGCCAAGCTAAGCTTACAGCTGTTTCTGTTCTACTCACAATTGGGATAAATGGCCCTTTGAATTATTTTCTAATGCATCATTCCATTTCTTAACTCCTTTCTTCAGACTTCCTTCCTATGAGGTCTTGACTGTTGATTGCTTAAATCTTTAGCTTTCATGACATCTGTCTTTATTTAGCTGTTCCCTTTCCTTCCTCTTCAATGGACAACAAGCTGTCATTTTGCAAATGCTCTTTTTTTGTGAACAAAATACTGCCCACTTTTATGTTTTCAGCCAATTATTCTTCACTGGCAGTCTCTAAAAATACAACAACAACTCCAAACCACCCAACCAAGCCCTTATATTCTCGAGGTTAGGCCATATCCTAAGGAAATCATTACACCTGAAATACGAGCACCTTACAATGAACTGCTCTTCTAATGGAAAGGGGTTTTCACTTCATCAAAGATAAGCTCAGGAAAGAAGTCAGAGAAACAGACCCCAGACACTGCCAAAGGTGAGAGACTGAAATGCAGAGACAAGGTATAAAACTGCCTGGGATTGCTTCTAGCAGCAGTAGCTGTCCTCTTGTATGTGACTGAGGGAGTGGAAAGAGACAGATCTGTTCCAGGTTGTTCATGGCAGCAGGTAATCCAGTTGGTAGACCCTAAGAAAAAATACTCTGTGCTTTTTGAGCAGTAATCCTGTGGCTTAGAAATAGAGGAAGAAGAAAACTGCCAAATATTGGTGTTAGTGCTGAACTGCTTGTTTTGAGTATTCAGGCTGTGGAGCAGGATAGTGCAGCAGGTGTGTGTTGCAGGTGTGTGTGTGTCCAGTTAACGGGAGGCATTTGCAGGAGCCTTGTGCTGCAGGTTTAGATCATCAATAGGTGTTTTAATGAATCAGCAGTGACTGAAAAAACAGCATTTTGTAGAATTCTTCTTAAGCTCAAATTATGGAAAAGAGCCCTTGAAGATTTTGGAAAAGCCTGGTGGGACCCCTTCTCTTCCAAAAAAGGGAGTAATTTCTTCCACAGCAGAATGGCAGTGACGCACTGCCTCCAGCTTTACAGACCAGGTGCTGCTGCCCCTGTGTCTATATAGAAATCACTTTGACTCAGCCAGTATTGATACCTGACTAGTCTTTTCAAACTTATTTGTGGAACTAAACTTTTATTTTCAATTAATCAGGCTCAACGGTTTGGCCAGTGATGGTGCTGTCCTAATGCTGTCCTGTGGAGAAGGAAAGCCCTATAATGATCAGGATGGGGAGAGCGATGTGCTGAGTGCAGGTTATGTGAAATAAAATCTGTAGGAGACAGCTCTCAGGGGATGTCCATGGCTCTGATTGCCTTGACAATATTCTCTTAACCTTCTACTCTCTCCGGATCTCCACGGACCTTTGCCTTTCAGACACGGAGTTACATATTAGCAATACAACCGCTTCACAATGCCACAAACCAGGAACCTAACCTGGACTCTGCTGCACAGGGCTCAGTGTGGCATTCATGGCAGTAAATCGTCTAAGCACAAAGGCAAGTGGGGTCTGAGCTCTGTGCAAGGCACTGGGCACACCTGGCTGGAGACACCTGCCCATGTCCAGACCGGGGCCGGGCTGGAGCCCCGCTCGGGTTTTTCCCTTCCTCAGCCGACCTACCTATATCTGCTGCAATGGCACTTGAAAAACTCGTTTATCGAGTTAAGGTCGCTGCCGATCGGCTGGGCGAACAGGACCGCGCTGAAGGGCGTGCAGAGCTGTGCCCGGTCCTTGCCGCCCTCCCGGCCGGTGGAACTGAGGGGGCGAACCGCGGGCAGCTGAGATGAGGAGGAGGAGGAGGAGGAGAAAGGGGGGCAGCCGGGCGAAATCCACGGCAACAGGCGGGAAGGAGCCGCGGACAGGGAGCGCGTACCGCCGAGGGAGCAGCGGCCGCGGCGGCGAAGGGAGGCGGTGGGGAGCGGAGGGAGGCGGGCGCAGCCGTGGCGGAGGGAGGAGCGGGCGGCCGGGCGCAGCCAATTCGGGGGACCCGTCCATTTTTCGGCGTGAGTCAGGCACGTCGGTGGGGTGATGCTGCGGCGCCGGGCAAGGGCCGGGCCAGCCGCGGGGAGCGGCCCGCCCGCTCGGGCCCAGAGTCTCGGCCGTGCCGGCGCTGCCGCTGAGCAGAGCGGTGCTTCCTCCTTCCCGTCCCTCGCCGGAGCCGGCGCCATGGCCGGGGGCGCCGGGCCTGCCGCTCCCTGACACCCGCCCGCCCGCGGAGGTACCGCGCCCGCGCTCGGGGATGCGGGGGATGCGCGGGCGGGAGCTGCGGAGGGCAACGGGGCGGGCCGAGGGGGCCGGACCCTGCGCTGGCCGGCGGTAAGGGCAGCCCAGGACGGGCAGGAAGGGGAGAGCGGTGGGCGGCAGAGCCGGGCGGGGAGAGGAAGGTCCCGGGGCGGGGGGTCTGGACTTCGCAGACTCCGTGCAGCTGCGGCCTCTGCCTCTCCTCAGGCTGCTGCGTGCGGGACTCCTCCGGGCAGCGGAAGGGAAGTGCAGAACTGCCCGTGCCCCGAGCAGACCTGCCTGCTTCTCCCGGAGCCTGGCAAAGGAAAGGCTGCAGCGCGAGCGTTTCATGCTTCGTCAGCCCGGCAGCATTTTGGCTTTGATTCCGTCTTGCTCCTACCTGTTCCTGGAGAAGAGGCACCGTCCCGCCATGTCTCGTTACAGCCTCCACAACCTCCTGGACTGGATGTATGGCGGGGTGGACCCCAGCTTCGCCGGCAATGGAGGGCCGGAATGCGCCGCCTTTCTCTCCGGCCAGCAGCGCTTGCTGGAGAGTTTGGTCTTCCTCACTGTGGGCATCGTGGAGATCCTCGTGTCCCTATGGAAGCTCAGGCAGCTGCATGCCCGGGAGCTGGAGAATCTGCTGCAGCAGCCCCAGACTAAGCAGGAGAGCCTGGGCAAGAACGTGCTGCTGGTGCTGCTCTGCCTCATCTTTGGGCTGGAAGTGGGGTTCAAGTTTGCCACCAGGACTGTCATTTACCTCCTGAATCCCTGCCACGTGGTCACCATGATGCAGGTAAGGCTTGTGCAAGGTCACCTGGGGATTTGCTTTTGTGGTGTACTTGCAAAACAGTTGGGTTTTTTTTTTCTCATAGTCGGTTTGTGGACCAAAAGTGCCCAGCAAAAGTACAAATGCCAAGAATTGGTATAAATATTTTAAAACTTAGCTTTTTAGTCAGGTGAATTGAAATCTATCAAAAAACCCAAGTCAGATGAAAAGGTGAAATTGTAGCTATAGCTAATGTCCAGATCTCTGGTTGAAAGTGTAAATAATTAAGGCTTTCTCATTGCTTGCCTTCACCTGATCCTTGCTTCAAGAATAGAAGGTGCTGTTTTCACTGACAGCAGCGCTAAAATTTGCACCAAATCTAATGAGAACAAGATTAATGCAAAAGCAGCTATGCGATTTACGTGCAACTTTTTCAAGCAAGTGACTTCTAGGGGTGTGATTGCATTTTGTGAAGGTGTTGGAGTAACAAATTACTCATTGTGCAGATAATGCCTTTCTAATTTTAGAGGCTGAACAGTATAGAAACAGGTGTTACCTGTTTCTCATACAGGGGGTGAACAAACTGATGTGGCCAAATACGTGTGGATAAACCATGTCGTTTAATGACTTGTGGCATGGTTGTTGATGTGTGATAATGTGCAGTTTGTGTAGATTTCAAAATAATGGATACATAAACAAACAGTTACTGAACTGGGCTAGCTAAAGCTTGTAAGCTGTGTTTGTTAATAGTACTGTGCATGTACTTAACTATCAGTTTTACTGAGCTTGGTAAGGAGTGTGGGGAATGTCAAAAATAATATTACTTTGCTAATTTTGTACCCTCAGCACTGAATAGCTTAAAAAAATTCAAGGTCAAGAATTAATCGAAGAATGTCAAAAAGGCTTTCATAAAAGTTGCCGTGATAACAATGTCTGTCTAAGATGAATCACAGTCGAAAATCAGATCAGTGCCATTCTGGGTCTCCCACTGCAGCACGTGAGGTGATCTGGGCTGAATCAGATCAAGGCAGTTCTTGGGCTCACACCTGGAGAGCATTTCCTGAAAGGAAGGGAAACACCTTTTCTGGCTGTACCAGTGGTTTGAGGCAGCTGGGTTTTATTTCAAGGGCGGGTGGGAAACAAGCTGTGACAGCAATATTCAAGACCTTTACAGCAATTAATTTACAGTTCCAGAAATTAATTAGTAGGTTATATAAATTCCTAGGCCGTGATGCAGTGTTTGCTCAGTAGTTTGCAGCATAGGACACTTCCTTCTCATGAAGTGATAAGGATTGCTGTGCAATCAGTCAGGCAGTTATGCAAGGACTATGTAGAAATAATTAAAATAAAATAATACAGTTACATTCCATTTCTAGGCAGTGAAATAACAACTGGGAAATTTTCCTATTAATTCTCTGGAAAAGAGGTGAGGCTATATTAACAGTAGGATTTGAAAGTTTAGTTGCCTTTATGTTATGATGGTAATGATGAGTATTCAGCTAAATGCTTACACAAACTTGGGGGAGCTAGTTCCATTCACCTCTTTCAATAATGGTCCCTGAAAGGGAGATGGAGACTTAAGCTCTGTAGTTAGGCATTGCCATTTCTGAATCTCTTTTTGACTAACTGTGACTTCTTAAAAATAATCCTATGCTAATTACTCATTAGAAATGGTGTTCCAGCATTTTTGAAATGGAGAAGGTGGGCATATCAGCAAAATGTAGAAGTCCTGCCCCTTCATCCTTAAAAAGATGTATTGTAAGTAGGCCTGTGCTTAACGTAGAAAAAGAAAATAATGGCAAAACCAACGGCTTTCAGCAGAGAAAGAGGGTTAGATACAAAGATAGTCAATGACCTCCACCAGCAGATAAGTAATACATAGCTGGAGTCTTGAAAACATTGTTTTTTCTAGCCTGAATTTGCTGAGGGCAACAGAGCTGTAAGATGAAATATATGAAAATATAGTTTGTCCTTCACTTCTGTTCTTATAGTAGTTTGTACATAATCCTGTTTCTATGTCTAAGTAATAGAATGAACAAAGTAGAAGGTGAAGAGATGAAAGATGCTACAAGAATCAAGATCACTTCAAAGGGAAGCCAACAGAAGCTGTTGGTAAAGGTCTCTTCTTTCACTCAATTTCTGTTATCATTTTCTTCAGCTGAGACTGTTTCACCTCAACAACAAAGACTCTGGGCTCTGAGCCAAGAATATTTGGAACTGAAAATTATCCTGCAGATTTTCTTTGCATAAAAGCAAAAGTACTGCTCTTAAAGGACCTGAGATTGAAACGAGATCAAAGTAAAATGGAAGTTAGATATGTGTGCCTTTGGGCAGATACAGCTGCATAATATCATGGCTACTGAGTTTTACTAGTGAGTCTGTTTTGACCAAGTGTCTAATTTCTGCCTATCATGCCAGCCTGTGTTGAGATCTTTTCATGAACTGGTTTAGATGTGTCACTGCAACGTTGATCAAGTGAATGTATTTAGCTGCCTCGATAGGTCTCATGGTTAATCAGCTTCCCAGAATTTGTTGCCATCCTGTCATCTGGTTGAATTACCTAGAAGCAGTGGTACTCATTTCCTGTTCTGGGTTTTGGCTTCTTGCATAGCTTTTGGAGGAAGAAGGGTGTTTCTTCACCAGTGGCATGAGTGCAGCATCATTGAGAGAGAAATCCTTCAAGTCTTAAAAAATTACATATATTTTCTAACAAAGGTGAATGGAAACTGCTGTGGTTTCTCTGCCAGCTGTGGGATGGGGTTGGGGCTTGTTTGTGCAGTGTGGTGTTTAGTTAGTGTGTGGTGCAGCAAGGGGAGAAGTCTGAAGGAATTCATACTGAACTCTTTCTTTACATAAAAAATGGTCTTTGTGAAAATTATTTCAATACCTCTGTTAAAAAAGAAAACAAAACCAAGCCACAAACCACTCTACTTTTAGGACTGGGGATGTGATTGGGTCAATGCTGGTGCAGACCTGGCATGAAAGGGAAACGTTAAATCCCTAGACTGTTCAAAACACATTTGCCTTTCCATAGCAGGAAACAAAAATCAGCATATGTTTAAGGAAACAGGTAATTATATATTTTCAAGACATTAATCCTTTCTAGTATTTTAGGACACGTCATTGTGTTACTGAAATTGGCTGTGTGAAGGAAGTCTTTGGAGTTTCTGATAGAGCAGTGTGAGAGGGAGGATGCCCTCAAGAGCCAAATATAGCACTACTTATTTCTTTATGAGTTTTGTGAAGGAGTGTGCTTGTTGAGAAGTGTACACATAAGTGTCCTGTCCCTGTCTATGAGCATTGCTTTAGTTAGGTGAAAGGAAAATTTCATGTCTTGCAGTGTCAAACCCAACGATTTCAAACCAATTTTCTTTATCTGTTTTGTGTTCTTTAAACTAATTTTTTTTTTTTTTTTTTTNTTTTTTTTTTTTTTTTTTTTACTTTTCAATCAAAACCCTTGTGTTCATGTAGCAGTTCTTCATTTCAGGTTTAGTGAAGGAGCAGTTAGAATTTATATCAAAATCTTGTTCTCCATTATTTGTTCCCGTACCCTCAGTTTGTAATTTGACACGCATATTTTGCAAGCTGCTATTGACAATCAAGGTGACTTAATGTAAATGAGTAAACACAGGTGTCTCTTGATGTCCTGAAGACACTGAGCTGGAGTTAACAGGCAATTAAGATTAAGTGCAGAGAGGAGGCAGAGCTAAAATTAGTCTGTATTGCAAAAGAGAAATCTCTAACAAAAACCAAAACAAAAACAGTAAGGAAAAAGCCATCTAAAGTGACAGTTCTAGGTAACACTGGTAGGGTGATCTCAAAAGGTCCTTTCCAACCTTAATGATAATGTGATTATTAAAATGTTTTTCTTTTTAAAAAGATCTTGAGTTTTAAACACCAAAGGCTGTGACTGACCAGTCTGTAGAAATTTAAACTGTGTGTGTATATGTTTATTGAAATCTTGTTAAAGGAAGTAGCAGAAACACAACTGTAGTCTAACCCTGAAATAATAGGTACAGCTAGTCCTTCTTTTAAACTGTTGTCGATTTTGAACTTAACTTTAGTATGTCTAGGGCTTTTTCCAGAATGGCATATTAATACCAATCTTGAAATAAATGTTGTAATTTTATTTTTTTTTAGAAAGGGTTTTGCAAGAGTAATTTCTCAGTGGTAAATTCTCAGTTGGTCAGTTGTTGTAATTCTCTTCCAGTTCTTCACCAAATTATTGCACTTCAGCCACTTAAGGACTGACATTTGTCTGGAATAAAAAAAATGTGTTTGTAGGAAACACCTTTTGCTGGATGATTGCTTTGGTAATTTTTTAGGCAGAGAGAAGTAAACTTAAAGGGGAAGCAATAGATGGAAAGAAGTATGGGTTTCACCCAGTTTCATCCAGTGATCTTGGTCTGATGTTTGCATAAATAAAACCATTGCTAAGTGCATCTGCAGTTCAGTAAATACTAAATGCTGTGTTCATTATTTCCAGTTCTGGCTTCTTTGGAGACCTGGATCCTTTCTGTCCTCTGCAAAAGAGGTTACTGTTTTTTGGAAACAATGGGTTGTTTCCAGAACTTATATAATAAACATAGCTTGACTGAATTCTGCATCATTTGGGAATATGTCCCAAAATATATCTTACTAATTACTTCCTCCATTTTTTTGTTTTTTAATTTGTACACATGGTTCCTAAATGTTTTGTAATATTTGCAAAAATCAGTTAGACGGTGTATATTTTTTTATATTCTGTCTCTTCAAACCTTTGAATTAAAATTAAAGAGATAAAATTTCCTTTGAATATATATATTTTTCAAAATGTAAGTCTCTGAACAGAAGTCATTCTTTTTACAGCTGCAAGGTAACTTGTGATGCTTTCCCTTACAGCTGATGGCTAGAGAGGAAATTCATGCTGGTGTGTGGTGAAAAAGGGCAGATGAAGAAGAATTAAAGCACTGAAAGCACCAGTGTTTCTCAGTGGCAAGCCTCGTTTCTTGCAAAAGAGTGCATTTTCCTTCCAGGAAGATGATAGCAGCCTCAGGGACACAGATAGGAAGTGGCAGCTCAGGAGACAATCCATCAGTTCCTTTATCCCGGGTCTGCAGTGCTCCAGAGCCGTCAGTCTGGCCTTCAGAGCACCAGGACATGCTTGGATAGTTTCATCTGCCCCTGCTTCCCAGAACTGTCAGGTTTTTTCTTAATTGTTACAATTTATTTTTATGCAATGATTTTGTTGTGTTTAAAAAACACAGTCAACTGAAGCTTAGTGGCTTTTACTGATACTGCAATTAATGTAATAATTACATATAGGACTGAGGAAAAGCTTTTCTGTGATATATACTTTCTGTGAATATACTTTTCTGTGATATATACTATTCTGTGAATATACTTTGTTTTACCATTGCGTTTATTTTTAGTCAATCCCAGCACGTAGTAGAGAAAGGGAGAAATAATATTTATGAGGCAAGGCAGGGATTCTTAGTCAGAAATAAGAGTAATTTTTTATTTTTATTTTTTATTTAGTATAAAAAATTTAGCAAATGTGTCCTAAGGCTGTGATTCAGTTTTTTTTTGTTTGAGGAGATCATGGAACAGTCTTTTTCATTTAAACAAGATTTGGCCAGTGATTCTTTATCCTAAGCTTTAGTCCAGGTGACAGGGAGCACAGGAACATGTCATGGTGCTGGTGAGTGTTCTAGTTGAGGAACTGGAGTCTAAAGCTCTTGGTTAAGCCTTTGTTTTGAAGTTGCTAGAATTTGGAAGTATTGCTGTGCTTGAGGCTGTAATGCATTCTTAGGTAATTCTCTCATTTATTCTGAATATTCTTAGGAGAAAAGAATATAAAAAGTGGGGAGTTGACAAAGGATATCTTGCTCCCTAAACAGGAGTAGGAGCTGCATGATTGGAAACTGTGTATGAAAAAGCTTAGCTTTCTCTGACCCCAAATATTTACACTGACTGTTATCATCTAAAGGTCACTAGATGAATGATTAGGTAACCAGGTATTGGTTTGTTTTGATGAGATCACCACAGATTTAAAGCAAATATCATTCGAAGTGTGACCTGTGTAGTTTGAGCAACATATTAGGGAGATAAAGGCCTATTTTGTTTCTTTTTTTTTCTGTTTAGATTCTTTTTTTTTTTTCAGAACAGAGCTATTAATAATTGTTTCAGTGTACTATCCAGTGTTATGATGTATTGCTGTTGGCTATATATCCTAATATATTTTTAGGATGCCTTTTTTATCCTATTTGGCAGTTTCACACATCATTGCACGTAGGTTGTTTGCTGGTAACTTAAACTAATGTTTCAGGAGTAGCTGCCTGAGGCCATTAGGAATTTCAGTGGAGTGGTGAATGAAAACAGCAGCAGTACCCACACTGCACACCTTATCGATTCCAGGGGTTGAGATGTCTTTCATCTCATGATTTCCAGTCTGAGAAGCTTTTGTGTGCTGTCTCCTTGCCCTGCTGTAAATGTTGACACTCCCAGTCACAGATGATGAGTTTTCCTGCGGGGGTTGTACACCAGCCACATCCCCTGCAGCAATTTGAACCGTGCCGGCGTTCACCAGGAACAAGTCCTGTGCCACGAATTTGAAACCTGCAGAGTGCAGTGGGGCTCATGTTTCTGGTGGCACTTCCTCAGGGCTTTAGATTGTTGTGGTGAGGGTTTATGTTTATTCAGATGGCCAAGTAATTAGTGTCAAGTAAATTTAATGGTTTGTATTGTAATACTTTGTTGATTAGTGAAATGCCAGCCTAAATTATCAGGAACACAATGTTGTATGCCTTAGCTTTTTATGGATTGTGTTACTATTTCGTTGGTAAAAGTTGGCTGTAATAAGGCCATTAGTTATTTGCTGTCTTGGGTTTTTAAAGACTACAAACTTCCGTTGTAAAGTCCTACAAAATGAGGTATTTTGAACTGTGACAAGAAAAAAGGTGGTGGTGACTTGAGGCAGAGTAGAGCAGGACTTTTCTATGATGATTTTGCTTTTGTGGGAAACCAATACAAAACATCCTGCACAGGGGAAATGTAATAAAAGTAAATATGCACGTGAGAATCTTCTTGTAGACCCGTGTGTCACTGATAGATGGAGATGCAAGTTTATCTAAATTCAATGTAAATTAAATTTTCTTAAGAAATTTGACTTATGAATTTATTTTTGAAAATTCAGCCTCTTTGTTCTTTTACCTCAGATACGTTTTTAACTGTCAGATTTTGTTTAAGCACTGATTTAAGAATGGGGAATGAACTAACCCACTACTATTGAAGGGCTGATGCAGACAGTAGTTAGAGAAAAAGGAAAAGTAATTTCAGTGACCTCTGAAATACTAATTCCTAAGGTGTCATAGCTAATGCTAATACACTCATAGAAAGACCTGAGTCATATGTTAATAATTAATCCTAAACTATGAGAAGTCTAGAAATGTTTCACCTTAGGCTCTAAAAGGAAAGAAGGTGAATGTAGGTTTGCTGAGTAAACAAACTAGGCCTGTGGAAGGGGAGACTGATCTAGAATGTCCCAATCATTTAGAGTGCATTCGATTGTAGAGGATGGAAGCTGTTCAGCTTGCTGCACTTCTTCCATCCCGGGGCACAACTGGGAAGCTGGGGGGTTGGAAGCAGGGACAGGCAGCTCCTTGTGTTCCAGAGTCTGGTTTATATAACACAGAAACTACTTTTGCTGTAGTATTTCTTAATGCTCTGCCAGCAATGTTTCTTTGAATCATGAGTATCCTTAGCACGAGATTAACACAGGACACATTAATCCCTGAACCTGTCCGACAGCTGCAGTAAGGCAGCGGTGATTTTTATGCTAAAATATTAAATACATTCAACTTGCTCCTATTTAGCAATTAGAATGTAACATCTTTTGTTATCTCTTCCTTTCTTCCCCCCAGGTTTAGCAGTCTGAACTTGTCAAACCACAGATGATTTTTATTTAAATTCCCTTTTAGAAGGCGAGTGGTGGCTTTTAAGTGATGGATGTTCTGTGCTGACTTGATAGTCTGTACAGAAAGAAATGCTGACTCAAAGCTGCATGATGGAGTTACTAAATTATAGCTTTCTGATAAATGATAGAACGATTGTTTTGAACTTACTTAAAATTTAATTTTAGACTCGACTGACAAAATCTTTTACATCTTTTAAATTGTCCATCTGCTTAGATCTTCCTTGCCTTATTGTGAGGGAAAATGGATGATTTTCACAAGTACAGTAAAGTACACTTAAACTTACCAGCCTGAGGTAAGTGTACTTTACTATATCTTAGCCTTTTAGACACACCTTCTAATCTCTTCTGCTCTGGAGAGTACTTTGATAGACATAACAGGGTGAAAATTTTTACTTCAATGCAGATTTATTAAAGCCTGTCTGTATCTCTTTTTTTTCTTTTTAAATTAATTCCAGTTTTGGATGAATCCAGTTTCCATGGATTTTTCACATTGCTCTCAGTACTACCAGTGGAAACTAAAATATAACCTCTTCAGGTTTTCATTTTGATGTAGTACAGCAAACCAATCAATTTATGATCTGGTTAAGTAATCATGGCTGAAATGTTTGAAAAGAAAGATGTGTTTCCAGTCTGCTGCAAGGAAATACTAAATCAACCAGGCTGCTCAGGAACAGACAAGCTGCTGTTCTGAAAGGTAAATGAAATATGTGCTGCAGGTGCAGGGGCTTTAGGGGTAGTGTGCTCAGCTGTCTTCTGCCAGCAACTACTCAGACATCTCTAAGTGTTCCCATTGATCCCTCCAGTGCTGCTGTGATATTTCATCTGGAATGATTGGAATTATGTGACTTGCTCTGTTCTTCCCTGCTACCTTTTGAATTGTCTTTTGTCTCTTTAGGTTTTTTGATCAAACCAGATGATCTTTGTTATGCATGTTTCTGTCTCAGCAGGGCTAGGACTGGTAGAAGAAAATCCTTTCATGACAAGTTTTGACTGCGCTCTCCGCCTCAGTGTACTGACTGAAAACTAGCATCAAAATTAAAATACTTTTGAGAGGAGCTGTTATATGTAGTATTTTGTAGAGATTTGAAATGTTCTGGAATAAAAGAAAAGTGGAGATCCAGCCAACTCATAGGACCAAGCAAACAAATCAGTGAGCTCTCTCTATTTAACACCTAGAGTGAGTAAATAACATTCAATTAATAGGTGTTTGAAGAGGTATTTTTCTTCAGTTCAGAGACAGTAT
Source organism: Oreocharis arfaki (assembly GCA_013398015.1). Taxonomy (NCBI): domain Eukaryota; kingdom Metazoa; phylum Chordata; class Aves; order Passeriformes; family Paramythiidae; genus Oreocharis; species Oreocharis arfaki. Next base: position 355,311 of record VZRR01007168.1, on the reverse strand, counting down.
TGCTGTTACACCCTTTTTGAACGAAAGATTTTGTATAACTTTGGAGAACAGCTCTTGAGATTTTTACTGGTTTTTGGTTTTGCAGTGTTGATTGCTACAACTAATGGTGAAATGTGGCATGCTAAAATATCAAAGAAACTAGGAAATATTAAGCTAATGAAAATTTGCAGCTGACAAAACATATGGAAATGGTCTCAAAGCTTTTGGAACTTGTTACATAATGTGTGTATCTATGTACACATGTTCTTGTCAGCCTCTGAGAATTTTCCTAGACGTAAGTCTAGCATGTTCCCCAGTCTCTCATAGGCTGTTTTCAGGTAAGTCATGGCTCATAATCCATAGGAAAAATGCTTGCAGGCATTCTGATATTGTAGATTTTAGCTACTGTAGGTAGTAGCTGACTACTAATGTATTGTAGAGGGACTGTTGGATTAAAAAACTGTAATGATAGAACAACAAAGTGTTTTCCTTTCCTGCTGGTTTCAATCTAGCTGTACAGTTAAATGTAAAATAGGAAACCAGCTATGTTTGATGGTTTGTGCTCTTTTTTCCACTTTTTAAAACTGGTGCGCTTTCCCATTGCTGAAGTCCAGATGTGCAAACTGTAAAATAGTTTGTTTGAATAAAACTATTTCTGTATTAATATAAAAAAGTTATCAAAACCACTAGTATCTCCAAATCGATGTGGTAATTGCAGCACATGTAATGCTTGAAGTGCAAGAAATGATTTGCAGCCCAGTTCTGCATTAGTTCAGACCAACCACGAGTTCAGTGTCCCTGAGCTCTTGTCTCAAGGAAGTAACAGTTAATCAGTGCTGTCCTGGACATGGGAGTCCCCAGACTCTCCAGCCCTGCTGATCCATCATGTGTTCTGGTGTGACCTTTGTCTCTGGGCTTGTGCAAGGCAGTGCTGGCCATGCAGTTCTTCATGCCAGAAACATTCCCCAAGGGGCTGGATAATTGTACTTACGGTCTTGCAGAGCAATTGTGGAGTATAGTTACAGAATATTTGATTTTTCATTTTCATCTGGGTCCTCAAGGTTGAAGTGAACTTCAGGCTGTGGGTTAAGCAGTGTTATGAGATTCTTTGCAATTTACTGCCTGAGAACAGTTGTAGAATCTCCTGGTCTTGTGCTTCTGAAAGACTCAGCCATCCTGACTCACAGTATTGTCCCCATTTAGGACTTTAGATCTCTGCATTTCCTCAATGCCACACACAATTTTGTGCTTTCTCTTGCAGCCATTAGCCTCCAGTCTATTACAGATGTTAATCCCTGTGTGGAAGATGTTCTGTAATTTTTTTTTTTTTTGAGAGGTGAAAGGGGAAAGCAGTGGTCAGAGCTATGTTCATAATCCAGCCTGTCAGACAATGTATATTTTGTAGTTAATTTTTCCCATCCAAAATAGTTAATTTTGTACATTTTGGATTTCAGGCTAATTCTTTTGTTCTTCTTTCCTTTGCAATATGAAAATATAACTGGTGACAGATCTGACAGAAGAAGAGGGGACATTGAAGTTGTTTCCTAGTGTTTCTTCTAAACTGAAAGTTGGGTTATTCGGCCTTGGGCAAGGAGATTTTTTTTCTTTTTACTTTACCATACACACTGTGCTTTACCAAACACACTGCCTGTGTCTGCTGGAGCTCTGCAGTGCCAGCTGGGCTGGGGGCTCTGAGAGCCCCAGTGCCTCAAAACTCAGGAGTTCTGCAGGAGAGCAAAGGCTGGGAGCTCTGCACAGCCCTGCTGCTGATTTAACTCAAGGTTCTTTGGTTTATGGAACAGAGCTGTTCCCTCCTGTGGGGCAAAGGATTGGATTGCCAGTATGACAGTGAAAAGTAGTAGGATTATGGGATCAGTGTGGGAACACTTGTGTTGGAGTTTATGAACTTGTCTGCTGTGAATTGTGTGTTTAAGACTGCTGATACTCTGAACTGAATGATGACACGTTTTATACAGATCTTTGAAAATCAGATGCAAGTGTGTCCTCTAAAATTTTCCCCTAAGAGATTGAGATTTGTTTATCATGGCAAGTATCAACATATTTAGAGAGAAAGTGTTGATATTAAACTGCTGGAGCTGAAGCATTTGAAGATCTATTCCATGATCCTGAACTTTTAGCATAAACATTCTGGTTATGGTTTCTCTGCTGTCATAAAAAACGGAAGTCAGGCTTATTTTCTGAAAGATCCCTTTAACAGAGGGATTTTCATGCTTAAAAATGTTAAATATTTGTTTTTCTCCTCATCAGCTTCTGAAACTGTTTCTTTCAGTAGAGTTGAAGTAAAAATAATCAGCTGTGAATCTTGTTCTCTTCTTTGCCTGTCTCCATGGTAGTGAAGTGATTTAAATTGGTATGTCCATCTCAGTCCTTGTAACAGTGCCATCCTTTTTAAATGTGAGCTGTTTTAATCCTCAGTGCTGAGATTCAGACATTACCCAGACTCAGATCATAGCTTCTGCTCTACCATGCAGTAGTTGAAGGCCTCTGCAGCATGTTGGAGAAAGAAGGGTCTAATGTGATTAAGCCGTATCTATAGTTGGTTTATTTTGTGCATACAGAGCAAAAGGTCAATTTATAGGGTTTTGTTTGGTTGGTTGGTTTTTTTTTTAAGATGTAGGAGAGAAAAAGAAATTAAATTCTCTCTTGGAAGAGCAGAATTTGTTTCATGAAAGTATTAACTATGCTTCAACAGTAACATATATCTCCTGTCAGATTTCTGAATTTAAGGAAATTATAAAATAATCAGATTTAAAACTCTAGATGAACTGGTGAGACTCTAGATATCATATCTCCATTTGCTAACATACAACATGAAGTGTTTAAAAAGTTTGACTTGTGCATGCAGGTAGCATGTGAAAAAATACTTATCACAGGAGGGCTGTACAAGATATTTTTGGTCTCCGAAGAAGGGAAAATACAGTCCACAATTCAAGGAACTTCAGTTAGTAAACAAAGTTTATTCCAGAATATGCAACAATGGAATAATGAGGCATAATAAGTTAGACACTTTTCCCAGAAGCTCTGTGGGTCTTACATGCAAGGTGATAAACAGAGCTCTCATAAAAGATTTTTCTGGCATGTACTTTTTTCTTCATTTTCCTTAGCACAGAAAAACATCCATTAGTGGATTCTAATCATGCAACTGTTACATTCTCTTCCTCCTTTAACCTGCTCTAATGAGTTCAGATTGCTTGCTTTTTAAATGCAAGACTTCGGAGAAACTCTGATTGGATTTTAATGGCATTCACTAAGAAAATGTCTTAAGGTACATTCCATTAAATTTAATTAGTGCCTCTCTTGCTGTGCCTTTGTTAGTGTTGTATGACTTGAGGAAAACAATTTGAGTGTGTTGTGTTGTAAGCTGCTGTTGAGATTGACTTGAATGGAACATACAGATGTCTGTATGTTAAGAGCTTGACCTGGAAATAAAATATTTGAGATTTGTATGTTTATTTGTATAGTAATGACAGGAAGCCCCTTGTGTATGAAAGGGCTCAGTAGTATGATCCAGATTTCAGCATTTCTTCTATTGCTACAAGTACATGGTCTGGTAGTGATTAATTTCAGTATCCATTGGAGGCCGTTACCCTGCCCTGCAACACTTGGAAAATTCACCAAATGTGTTTCTTTCAATCTGACATCCACCATATTCTCCAAATGTTCTCACTTGAAGTCATTTAGTGCTAATTTGTTTTGTTGGTTGGCAGTGAAATGATGTGCTGTGACTTTATTTTAGGAACAGCAGTGAAAACTGGGATCCATATTTTGCTGAAATACTGAACAGTAAACCAGAGTCTCTTTGCAGTAGTGGACAACATAAAAAAAAGAGAACTTTTATTACTGAACATTTATGTAGTAATCTACTCATATCTAGAGTAAGACTGGCTAATATGAGGTTTTTAAAGTTACTTTGTAGGGTTTTGGCACCGGTGGAGTCAAGGGCAGTGGTGATGTTGTTGTAAATGCTGATATTTAACACAACAAGGACCTCACCATGATTGAGGGAGCTGCTGCAGAAGAAGATTGGTGATACAGTAATCTGGTTCTTGAGAGACCTTTTATAATGCCAGTAACAATTGGCTAGAATTTGACTGGTTTCGTAGGCACTGGCAGAAGCTGAACCCTCAGTGCTGCTCATACTGCTTAAATCTTTTTATATGGAGGTAATGGGAGACCTTTTAATTTGTTTAAGACTTAAAGTCTTTTCCAGCTCTGCTGTAAAACACGTCTTCTGGCACGAAATGGTTTGTGACATACAGAACTGGGTAGGAAAGATGTAGAAAAAGGGTTCTAAAAGAGGTCACTGTCATTAATTTAAATTTGTTTCTAACATTTCAGATTTTCCTTCTTGCCTGTCCCCCATGTTGGACTGCAATGATTCTCTTCAGGTAATACCTCTTCCTTACTGTATTTCTGTCTACTTGCACAATGTATTTTAGAAGTTAATCACTGCTTAAGTTATAAAATACTAAGTGAAATATCGAGTTGGAAAGGCATATTGGTTGAATTGAAAAATGACACCTTGAAAAGGGTCAGGGCTTAAATAATGGTGTTCGACCCCTTATCCTTGGCTCTTGTGTACCGGTGGGTTTGGCCTGGCTTTTGAACAGGAATGAGCTCAGTAACATTGGAGTTAAAACAGATTAATGTATGAGCTGCTGCAATTTGTGTCGTGGGCCTCGAACCTTTTTACCATCCTCAAGTAAAAGTTAGTAACTGGGCCTTGCTGAGGGCCATGCAGGCAGTCTGGGTCTGATTTCAAAATCATGGCTAGGTAAAGTTAAATAGGCAAAGCAAATTCTCGCTGGCTTGGTTGGGTATTTCTCAGATCTATGCAGTCTTCTCTGAAATACTGCATATTGTTGCTAACTTCAGGAACCACAAGGGTCTCTGCTGTGCAGGAGGCTCTGATGGGCTGCAGCAGCAGGGCCCAGTGTGCAGCTGAGGGTGCAGCCAGTGTGGGGAGAGTCAGGGCCTTCCCAGGCAGTGGTACTTGGGAATGGCTGTAGTTGCTGCTGTGACGTTAAACTGTGCTCTTCCTTGTCTTAGTCTAGGCAAAAATTATGCTGGGGGCATGTTTTACACAGTCTTTCTGCAGCTGTGCCCTGCTGCTCCTTATTTCTGCAGGGATTATGCTGAATAAAGACCCTGTTGAGGCTCTAATCCATCTCCATCTTGGAGAGAGTGAAAAGTGTGTCTGCTGTCCAGGAAATCTTTACTAAAGACCAGTTGTAGAGTGGAGGCCACAATATTTGTTGTTTTTCAGAATGGGTATTTCTATTTTCTAACAGCCTGGCAGCATAGAAATTATATTCGAAAATCTGTTTTAAAATTGTAGTACCTTTTTCTCCCTCAAGTTACTTGAAAATTCCTGAGAGTTTGACAGACAGTGGTGGGAGACAGTTTATTCTTTACTTTGTGTCTGATGTAAAGTAGGCTGAAACAGTTCTGATACTAATTTTCTCTTCCTGTGATCCAACAGTAGTTCAGAAAAAGATGGCTGAAAGCTATACAAAATACAGTGTATAATACTACTTTCCTGCCTTGTGCTTTGCTTAGGACTTGCTGCTCTATTTTGATAGATGTAATTCCTTTATTTAAGAGACTTCTTTCAAATTCTTGAAGCTTTACTTTGAAGCTGTACATGCACAGCTTTAAAGAGGAGTAAAACCCTTTATCAAACATGCTATTTTAAGCTCTGGAAGACAAATGAACAGCAAAATTCTAACTGTTTAGCAGCTTGCATCATGAACAGAATTACAGGCAGTCCAAGCTTTCTAGGAATCCAAAGCTCATTACAGAAAGCAATCTTACTTTAGGAAATTCTTTAAGTGTGTATTTAAAGATAGGGTTTGGTCCAATTTGTTGCGTTTAATAGTGACTTAATTCAAATTCAAGCCAACACCAGTTTTAAGCTTCTTGCTACCTTTTATTGAAGAGATACTACACAAAATACGTGAAAATACTGCATTTTATTTTGATCTGTGAAAATAATATCCCATCTCTTTTCTAAGGTTGCAGATGCATATGCTGAATGGGGCTCTCTTAGCATTGCTGTTTCCTGTTGTTAATACACGCCTGGTGAGTGAAATGTGGTTTTTCTCCTCATTTTTTGTTTATTTCTAGAAGATTATCTTTGGAGAGAAATCAGATATTTGCTTTGCTTGGCCTTTTAAAGTTCATTTTACCAGGCTGTAGATTCCTGGTTGCTGCAGTGGAGCCCAGACACCAATCTTGGGTTTTTGGATGTTTATGACTCGATGTGAAAAGACTGCCCTGCTGTATTGAGTGTTAGTTCCATTCTAGCCATTAATGGAGGGGAAACCTGATGGCTTTTAAAGAGGCTTTCACAGGTTAACTTGTGGCCTGTGGTCAAAATTCAATTTCAGACTTTTCAGACTCTATGTAAATGTAAGATTCCTCAGGCCTGGAAAATGCCAAATGTTGTTGTTGGCTGTCATCCCCTCTCTCCTAAGATTAGGCATGGCAGATTTTTTTTTTCCCCATGTAAGTTTTCGAGTCTGCTGTAAAATTTCAGTCTCCTGGATAAAAAAATGAGCCTGTTGGTGTTCCTAGTGAGGTTCTTAAACCCATTGAGAGTTAAAGGTAAGAAAAGCTATTTTGAGTGTGAGTCAAGTGAAGTATTTCTAAGGATTATTTCAAGAGCTGTTATCCTTGCATATGTAGTGGGGGTGTATATGTATATGCACATATGACTAGATGCTTTTAATTTTTTTCATATGACTTATCTGCAAAAACCTGTTGTTGCAGTTATTTTAATATCTGTTTTAAGACAATGCAAGTATTTTACATTTAAGCAAACAATGTCCATAGTAGAGGGTGAATTAATATTATTAACAAAATTGTTGTGGGCTCCAGACTCCATTCCAGATTTTGTCAGTGACTCTCCATTTGCAAATCTTGACCGTCTAAATTAAATTAAGTATTAACTTATGCTTATGTGCAGTTTGCAATTATATTTTATTAAAACTTGGTACTGTTGAAGAGGCAACAAATGAATAATACAAGTGTTCTTTTCCTGATAAGGAAAACTCTTTTTATTTTGTATTTAAAACCATCTAGTTTTTAAGTAAATATAACCTTAGGCATGACAAAATTGGTCTGGGTAACCTTTGAAGGAAAAAACGTTGAAGTATTTAATAAATCATTAGCTTGTATTTTCTCTGTCGTTATCACAGATTTCATTCATACTAGGGCAGTGGTGATTAAACAAGAAAGATACAGACTACTTATAAAATTGTCCCTGTAATTGGGAACAGAGGAGCCGAAAGATAATGTCCAGGAGTAAATATTTTTGGAATAATTACAACTTAGAGTATTTTTGGCCTAACAGCTGCTTGCCAGGCTTTTCACTTTTCTGTTTCTTCTGGCACAGGATAATGAGTGGTGTTGTACAGCACTGCCTTGATCCAGATTCTCTCATGGCAGACACACATTCTGCTCCACAACTCTCGCTGTGGTTGTTAACACCAACATGGTCCTGAAAGCAGGAAATGTCTCCTAAAACCTAGCAGGAACTTAAAAAACCCCTCAGTAATTTTGTCTAAGCTGGCTGCTCTGGTTTTGTGATATTTAAATGAAAAACTTTTGATTCAGTCATTTAGAATGAGAGACAATCATTGCTTCAGCAGCTGATGGATGTTTTAGTGGGTTTTGGGTTGTAAATGTTAACTTGTTCAAAGTAATTTCCAGAACACCTCTTATATTTTGTGGCACAGTCTGTTAGGGTCATGTGGTTTTGCTCCAATTACGTTACTGAATGTAATGCAAATGTCTTTTTGTAAATATGCTTCAGTGTTAAATTATCCTGAGGTGGAAGCTTCTGGCATAATTTCATGGTTTCCATTTTCTTGCAGTGTATCTGTTAATTTTTTTTTTGTTTGTTTTTTCAGAATCTCAGTAATTTCAACATTCTTTTTAAATAGTAGTGTATTGCCAGTGGAAGTGGAGAGCTGAGATATTCACTGAAACTACACTAGAAAGTTTCTACTTTCTGGTATTTTAATCTTTCAGTCAAACTACGCCGAACTATGCAGTTAAAAATCTTGTTGGACTGTAACGGACACCTGGGATAGTGCTCAATAAAATGTAGCCTGAAAGATGAGGTCAGTCTATTCTATTCTTTCCAAGAAAATATTTTCCTGTCTTGGCATGAGGTTGAGGTGTCAGCAATTAACAGATTTAAGCAACAGATGCACCCACTTGTATTTGTTTGGCACCTAAATATTGCAGTTATTTGCTACGTTATTTGCCATGTGCCAATGGAATTAAATTCTGTGTGTTGGAATAGGCCTTGGATAAAGATAAAACTCTTTCTTGTCCAGTCAGTGCTTTTGTGAGCTCTTCTTACCGTTTCAGAAATAAAGGAGAAGATGATCCTGAGGGAATTGGCTTCTTAGGCTCCCTAAAGGGAGCCAGCAAGGTATAAGAGGATAAACAGGAGTAGAAATATTTCCTTTTACTCTGTGGTACACAGGGTAGGTCCTGATAACCTGGCTGTGCATGTAAATTCGTTTAACTGCCACAAAGACTCCAGCTGTTTGGAAAGTAACTGGGTTTGCTTGAGCTTTCACATTACATTCATCAAATTTTAAAGGAAAGTCTTTCCATTGGTTTAAAAGTGGGGATTTTTTGCAAGCTCATGTCCTGAAAACGTTGATATAGATAAAGTAAAACACAGGACATGTCCCAAAGGTGTTGGACACATGGGTGTCAGCTCACATGGCTGAGATGGTGCAGTTATAATGTTTCCAGAAGCTGCTATATTCTATTATTAGTATTATTTTGCCTGAGAGGTACACATTCTGCATCTCTGTTAGGAGGAGAATCATACTCTGAGCAGGCCTTTGAGTGCGTTCTGTGTATGCTCCAGTCTTTGGCTGCTGTATTGTCGTTGATGGTTAGAATAGTAATTCCCTGCACTAAATAGTTTGCTTGTAATGGCTGTGCTTGCACAGCAGAATGGAATAGGTTGCACATTGTCATCTCTGAACTGGCTTAATCTAACTGGGACAAGGGAAAACAACAGGAACAGTGCGGGGCTCTTGAGAGATTGTGCTTGGGTGGCTGGTAGGTGATAAAGCCGAAATTTGTGCGTATTTGGGCACTTGTACATGCTCTGTGCATTAAACTGGTATTGAGTGTGTTATTTACTGATAATGTCTGAGAAGGTGGCTGGTACAGTACAACATTTGGTGTTTATTAGGCTGTGTTCTAGATGTACTACCGGAAAGACCAGAATCTGAGAGTTGAATTCCTTGTATTCCTTTTCTGCCACACTCTGCAGTCTTTGTAGAGAACGATGGAGGAGGTGCTCTTGCACAGTGCAGTGCTTGAGCCAGGGTATAAATAATTAACGGAGGGAGGAGTGCTACTGTCAGAAAACAGAGCAAAATGTTAACCTGTGAGCCCACTGAAAACCAGCTGCTGTGTCTGAGTGTTTAATCTAAATCGGTATTATATCCATACTCTTTTGGGGGGAACTCATCTGGATATCTGACTTCTGGGTGCCACTCTACTGCTGCCTTGGAGAGACTTTTCTAAAGCTTAGATCAGTGTGTGGAAAGACCTCGTTGTTCTCTTTGGGCAGTAGCTGGTTTAAGTTAGAATGTGAGGTCTTACTTGTTTTCACGAAGAGATTCTTTAAATTGTTGACTGATGGGTGATCCCTTGTGCCTTATCTTAATTTCCAGTTTCTCCTTGTGTGTGAAAGGTGCTTATGCTGAGTGAGTCTTTTATTGATAAAACTGTTTCTAGACAAGGCACAAGATCCATGTGAGTTAGTTGCTCAGTACAACTTTGTTTTTCTGTTTGTTGTAGCCTGGCTGTACAACTTGAGTGCTTGGTTGTACAGCAGCTCTGCAGCTCTACAGCAGGAAATGCACTTGCATAATCAGCCAGGCTTCAGAACAAGCCATCTTTTACAGTGGGGAAAAAGATGTTTTGTTTTACACACAAAAAAATACTGTCAGCACTACTGCAGCAAAACAACTGTTACTCTGTTCTCAGGAGTGTCCCAGGACAGTGTTTCTGTAACAGATCCTCACAACTCTATGGCTTTGGAAGCCATTTTGACACCACAGATAAATGGAGAATGCTCCTTGGCAGGAGTGAGTGCCTCATGTTGTGGTGTTTATATCAGAAGCAATTGTTTCTGAAGTGGGAGAGGTACAGGTTTTTCTGCAGTTAAGAACACTGCCTTAGCCCCATCCCAAATAATTTTCATTCCCTCACTTTGGTCTCTGTGTTGTTCAGCGAAGGACAGCAGGAAAGGTTCAGATTCAGGAAACCTCACAATTTTCATTAAGTTCTTGCTTTTGCATACTGTTACCTTGCTTGGGTTTGTTTTGATACAGAATACTTGGAAAAAAATAACCCAACAGATTGTATGAGAGGGTTGTTTTAGCTTAGTCCCCCCAGGAGCTGGCTGACCACCTTGGAGGTTGCCATTGGTACACAGACAGTGTCCAGTGGGGGAGTGCCAGGACTTGCATAATCCAGCTGTTGGTTTTAGAATATTCTACATTGAAAATAGGATATAAGGATTGTAGTTGAATTTAGAAGATCACTATATTATTTACCAACTGTTTGGCTGCTGTTTAGGAAGAAAACCAAACTCTTTCAACCTCTCTTTACTTGTGTTGATGTAGAAATTTCTGTAATGTTTCAGTTTGAAGGTTGTGACTTCAGTGTCTCAGAACAGTCATAGAAAAGGAAGGCTTTTCTCCCCACTCTCTGCTTCCCAACACGCAAGGCACAGTGGTAGGTCCTGTGTCTGAATTCCCTTTTGGCTGTAGGATGACAGAACAAGTCTGCATTTGAACCGAGGCTAATAGCTTTTCATTATTCCCATGAGATTTCATACTCGTGTTATTGTTCAATTTTCAATCCAGAATAATAACGCAACAGTGTGGCTTTTCAGCTCTGTAAGTCAGCTGCAGTAAGAAGCTGAATTCTGAATTTTTGAGTGTTTTCTACTACTGCTCAGTTTTAAATGTGCTGCTTTAGTGTAATAAATAGATATAGGCTAAGGTACTTATAGATGGGAATAACTTTCAAATACTGTGCATCCCCTTTTCTAACTGATAAACAGCTAGAATTAGTTGGGTCTGGATTAAGAGGCTCAAACACAGTTATGATTCAAGCTATTTTTAGTATTATTTTAGCTCTCTGGCTTCTTAGAAGTTACACTAATTCAAATAAGCACACAAATGACTAATTGTAATTTCCCAAAAGTTGGCAGCAGGTGAGAAATTCTTAATTCACTGGTAACTTGTTCACACAAGCCGTTCCTCTTTAAAACCAATAAATTATTGGTCATTTTATATTTTAATTTATTTCTGTACCTGCATGCAGGTTGCTATAAATGAGGTCTTTTGATTTTTTGCACAGTCCTCCTCAGTAATTACTTGTATATATGTATTTATATACTTTTAGATATATAAAAGACCTGATTTATAGAGTTCTGTCACAAGGTAGCAAGTACCTTTTCTTTTTAAAAGACTTCTGTGCTGTGGGCTGTGCCTAGTTTCTGATTTGATTACTTGAGGGGTTTGCATTGAGATTGGTAATTTATGCCAGCAAAGAAGGGGAAAACAATCTTGTGTTGTTCCTTCTTTGTTGTGCTTCTGGCTCATTTTGGGAATTGTCTGCTAGAAGTGCTGTGTTTGTGTTGAGGGGGATGGAATGGGTACAGTTAGCTGCACTTTCAAGGCACTGACCATTAATGATTGTTAATATACATAGGTGAAAAAATAACTGGACTGAAGGCATTGTCGTGGGTCAGAAGGAGAATTGTTCCTTGGAACTTGGTTGTTAGTGATGAAAAATACTTACAAATATTTTCCTTATTCCACAGCTTCCATTTGAAATGGAGATTTATTACATCCAGCATGTGATGCTCTATGTTGTGCCCATCTATCTGCTGCAGAAAGGAGGTAGGTTGGCAGATTGCTCCATATGGATTGTACTGGTCTTAGGGAATGCAAACACTGTGCTTTACTGGATACCACCAGTTTTATTCTTATCTTTTTTTACGAATTTTCTCTGGTTTTAATTAGTAGTTTATGATCTTCTAGTGTTCTGATGTTGGAGTTTTAACCCAGGTAGCCAGTTGTGTCAGGCACTGAAATGAGTATTAAAATAATGGTCTGTTGCCTGGAGGAGTATTTAGAATGTATTGGCATAATGTGCATTGTCTTCTTAAGGAGCATGTCTCCCATCTTGCAATATTCTCAGTTGTTGGTGTGATGTATTTTTAAGATTTTTTATTTCTTACATGTCTCTTGAGAAGTACTGGAACTTAAAATGAGCCCCCCCC
>VZRR01007168.1:252939-342948 GCA_013398015.1 Oreocharis arfaki | reverse complement strand
CCCCCCCCCCCCCATTATTTGTGTAGTTAGATAAATCCCAGAAATTCTGAAGTTCCAGTGAAATGTAGTGACACATACCAGTGAAGTGAACTAGATTGCTTGTTATCTCTTCTATCAAGATTGCTGTCTTGCATTCACTTATGCCATAATAGTTCAGTAACTCTGGGAATCCGAAGTTATTGTCCTGACCAGTGATTTTTCCAGTTGTGGATCCTCAAAGGGAATGCACTATGCATTCAGCTAATGTGATGCTCTGCCCCCCTCTGGTGGTGACACGCCTCCACCTGCATTTTCTAGCAGAGCTGAATTGTTCCATCCAGGAAATAAAATACGGTGATTTATGATCCACTTGTTTGTTAGGCTTTAATGAAAGCCTTTAATGAGGATGTGATGTCAAGCAATGGGATGCAGTCAGCCTCTTCCATCCTGCTGAATCTGTTGTGTTTTATACCAGCAGTCACTTACAATCCTTCACCCTTATTTCACCGTAGCCTTTGGGTTGCAGTGACCTGATTGCACTGTGACCTGCGGAGTGAAATTAAGAAAAATGATTCAAAGGGAAAGTGAAACCTCATAATTCAAAAGATGATTATGTTTCTTTCTTTTATCAGGGAAATATGCCAGCCATATTTAATTTTAATCCTCCGTTGATATCCTAAAATTCTGGCAAATAATGCCAAAGTGCAGTGTAGTTGTAGGAGTTACACAGTCTTTGCAGGAGGAGGGTAAGGAGCAGGGGGCAGAAAACATAAGCAGCCATGGAGTGAACTGTTGACAGTGACAAACAAAGTCCTTCTGATGTCAGTAAATCACTTGGTGGCCTTGGAGTTCCCATCTGAGGTCATTTCAAGACATGAGTGTCCTTTGCTTTAAGGCTTGGCCTTGGATGATGCTTGATGTGTTCTTTTAAGTTTTGATTGGTTGGTTGGTTTGGCTTGGCTTTTTGCTTGTTTTGAGGTTCTCGGGGTTCTTCAGGACCTGGGGCTGACAAGAACTGGGTTTCCAGTTTGAAGGGTTTGGTGTTGGACAGTTGTCACCCTGGTTCAGCGTTCTGAACGCCTGCCCTGTATTAACTTACAGGTATTTGCTGCCATCTAATGCTGATGTGATGGCGGTGAAATTGCTAAAAGAACTTCATTGTCAATTGAGACTGCTCTGGGCTGTTTAACTAATAACTGGTCCGTTTCTTATGCAGTTGGCTCCTTGTCACCTGACTGGCTGTAATTCATTAACAAAACACCCATGAACTCCTGCCACAGGTGACGTAATGTATGATTTTTGATGGAAAAATTAAGCAACCTAAAAACGTGTTAATATTTTGTCATTTCACTAGCACCTCTGTTTAAAGCACCTTCTGAGTAGATCACATAGGCCTTTGTCCAAAGTATATCATGTGAAAATTGCTTTTTCATCGCTAACATTGATCAGCATGCAGCTTGATTTCAGTGTTGTAAACAGGAATTTCCACCAGTGAATCTCTAGATTATGACTGAGAGAAGTAATTGAAGGGTAGAAAATGGAAAAAATGAAAAGGAATGGATTGTATTTAGAAAAATACATTACTTAAGTTTTATTGGGAATCTGCTTGTATTACTGGTGGCCTTGACAGGATCCAAACATTTCTCAAAGGCAGGGTGAGCAGAACACCTGAAGCAGAGTGGATTTGAGGCCCAGGCTATAGAGAACTGCACCCCCAAGATGACTGACACCCTAATCAGATATTGCAGTAGCCATGCACACACGTCCAACTCCCTGCTGAAGTGTTGCCTCTTTGAAAGGAAACTGGTGACAGTGAGCAAGGGCTGTAATAATTTATTTTCTGTCTTTTCCTGCTGTTTATTACAGTGGTGCAGACTGGTCATGTTGTACTGGCAACCTTCATGTCCCTCCTGGCTCTGTAAATGTGGGGGCTTTACCACACTTAGCAGCACATGGATGAGAGAGGCTTTTGGAACTCAGGCTTCAGTCTTGCACGGTGAACTCACTGGAGCTCAAGGACGTGGATCCCTCTTGGGGATTAACACCTCCTCTTCTCTTCCTCTTCCCTCTCACTCCCCTCTTTACTGAGTGAATATAAATTTCTGTACTTCCCTTTCTTAACATATTTTCTTTCCAAGTGCATATATGCATGTATACATAGACGTGTATGCCAGGCTAGACAAATTAAATGCTTTTACACCATGGCTCATCTTTCTTGGCGACGCTTAGAGGCTCTCATGCAAAATAGATGTAGTGTGGATGTAACAGGCCAGCACACAAGATTCCTACCTCAAGTCAGTTCTTACAAAAAGTGTATCTGCAGTTGGCACTTTTATGTTTCTGGATTAATCTCAGTTTGTGTCACCTGTGGATGCCTCCCAAAACTGCAGTATGCATCTGGGCAGGACACAGCATTCCAGAAACAGCTGGAGGAGTTGAACCAGACCTTGTAGGTCACTGTTTTGTCTTGTCCTTAGGAAGTGGGACTCTTAGACACCTTCAGTGGTGGTCAGGACAGCTTAGTTTTTAAATTGTATATTCTTAAGATAACCAAAGAAAATCTAGTTTGCACTGTATCAGCTTTAGAGACTGACGATGACGGCTCTGTGCCTGGCTGTCTTAAGCTTGTTTGGTCAGGTTTTCAGATGGATTTGATGAGATTAGGTGTGCACCTTATTTCAGAACTTCAAATCATATTGAAAGTTAATCAAGGCAGAATTGTTATTTCCTTAGTGCAGTCATCAAGTGATACTCTAAATTGCATTACTCCGCAGCAGATTGACATAAGGGCGAATTTGTAGCAGCCGAGCTCAGGAGATAATCTGCCCTGTGTTCTGCTATCCCCAGTGCTATTTGTTTGAGTTAGTGGCTGCAGCAGGTAGGCGAGGCTGTGGGCGCTGAGGGTTCTGTGGCTGCAGGGAGCGATGCCGGGTGTCTGTCCCTGCACTGCGGGCAGGGCCCGCGCTCGGGCCCGCGCTGCTGGCACCGGCCAGCAGGGGGCGCTGTGCCCGGCCGCTCCCCGTGAGGCGGCCCGGGCAGGGATGGCGTGGCGCGGGCTGGGCGCTCGGGCACCGGGAGTCCTCAGAGCCGGTGTGCCGCTGTCCAGCTGGGCACAGGTGCGCAGGCACCCTCAATAAATGCGTTGCTTGCTGGGCGCAGAGGCAGAATTTTCTTCTTAGAAGGCAAGTGCTATATCTTCATAACCAATGGAGAGCCAGTGTCTGACTCAAGTCCTAAAGCCCTTTTCCTTGTTGATCTAAGAGTCTTCAAAAGTAGCATCGGAAGAGAAGTTCTGTGGCATTGTCACAAAGCCGGTTGAAGCTGTTGATTTTATTTTCCTTTGCTCCCTTCTCATGGCGAATGCCTCTGTTGTGCTCAGCAGCCGGGCAGACGCAGCCCGGTACAGGCAGCTCCCTCAGAGCCGGGCAGCGTTCCTGACCTCAGGACAACCTGGGCTCGTTGGAAGATGCGGAGCACAGATACCAAGCACAGACAAAAGGATCATTTTTCCTTTGGTTGTAATTTAGGAAAGTGCAATTAAAACACTAAACTTTTGTTTTCCATTGGCTGCTAGGACTTGCTGTCTAGAGTGGGGGATTACCATATTTAAAGACTTTTTTTTTTAGCTGTTGCACCCTATGTCAGCCACTTTCCCACTTTGTGACACTTACCTGTATTTAGTTAATTATTTCCTTAGCTTTTTAAAGGAGTGATAAAGCAGGCTTTATTATATACCTTTAGTAGTAATCCAGGAGAAATATCACTTTATATTTGGATATATTTAGGTAGTCATAAATCTTGTCCATCTCCATTGAAACACTTGATAATGTGTGCTACAGCTCTTTTGCTGAAACTGAATTACTTAGAGACCTGTCGACTCTTGTGTGTTATTTCCCTACTCTGCTTCTAGCAGTTCCATGTTCCTATTCCAGATTTCTGTACCTGCTGAATGCCGTGTATTAGGCATAAATGTGTGGTTTGCTGTTGGGCTGTGCTTGTGCTGTGGCACCTTGAGCAGTAGGGTAGCTCTGTGTGCTGTCACTCCAGCTGCAGGCTCAGGCTGCAGCCTCTCTCGTAGCTTGAATATTCCAGGATAATCTTGTTCGATGGTTTAAGAGAGAGGAACAGGAGGGGACGCGTCTCTGTCCTGTGGCCCTCTGAGCTTTATGCACTGGGCAGTTACAGTTAGTTTGAAAAATGAATCTCTCTCCAGGAGACGGAGAAATTTAGAAGGGTGGGTATCTGGAGGAACTGCTACTGTATGAAGGTGGAGGAAGAACTACTGCTGCTGCTTTATGGAATATAAAAAATGATTCCTGAGAGAAGCAGGTACTGTAAGAGCTCTGTCTGAGCTGGTTCTGATGAGAGTAGCTGGCACTGAGGGGAAACAGAAACCTCCTGGCATAAGGTACTAGTTTGAAACCTACACATGGAGTCAGAACAGCTCTAGGGGAAACATGGATTTCAGGATCATCCTCTTGAAAACACTTTTTTCCTGTTTTTCCCTGGAAAGGAAGTTTTGTCTCTAGGCTAGCTCAATAGGCCACTCAACTGGAATTGACCCTCTGATCAAGGGAAATAAAAGGAAACTAATTTTGCCCTCACAATTTTGTAAGCTTGAAAATGAGAGAATTGTAATAGTTGCTCTGAGTTTTGGATTAAGCAGGTCTACTTGTAATTGTAAGACAACTGAGAGTGTGCAGCACTGAAAAACTCATAAAGCTCTATCAAGTGTAGTGGGAATGAAACCAAGACATTAAAGAGATTATTTTTAACCCTACTAAATTAAAAATTTGTACTGTATTTACACATTTACAGAGGAGTGATTTTCTCCTGCATTATGCTTTCACAGAAATACAAAAGGAGTATTGCTTTCTATTAAGTTGTGTTCAAATTTTCAGAAGCCTGTGTACTGGCAATTTTAAATAAAAATAATAGTTCATAAGAACATTTGGACTAGCACATTGAGGGGAGGGATACGTGTAAAAGAAATGGCATCTCTTTGTTTGTCTTCAGTTTTTTAAAGCCATATTTCCATTTCCTAGATTGCAAAATGAACAACTTGGCATATTCAAGGTCAACAAAATCTTGTTATAGAAGCAGATGAAGAACCCCAAACTCTTCAGTCTATATGGAATCCTTCCTATCAATCCTATTGAAATAATGAAGTTTAATTTAAACTGAGGTATCCCCTTCCATGCTGTTTCAACACAGGAGCAAACATGCAGCCTGCCTAGCTGGCCCCAACTTGGAATGGTCTCAGCTGTCTGGGGCATGAGTGTTTTTGAGAATGAGATCAGTGCCAGACTGGCAGTTGGACTAAATTTCTGTAAGTGCTTAAGGTATAAGAAGTGCCCATGATCCTTCATAAATAGAGTGAAACTCTCTGCTCCCACCTATTGAAATTGATTTCCTATGCAGGCAGCAAGTAGCTTTTGCCAAAGCCAACATAGGCCCTTCAAACAACCACTCAGCTGGGGCTCAATTTTCCTGTTTGTGTGTTTCTGTTAACAGACTGTACTGTGGAAAATAGACCACACTGCTCCATTAAACAGCCATCTGTTGAATAGTAGGGCTGTGGAGTAATAAAATCTATAGTGGGTGTTTACCTAATGAGAAATGTACAGAAAATATCCCAGGTGTGAATTTAAAATTAGTTTCCCAAAGCACACTGTGGAATCTAGAATGCTCCAAAATGTTTTTGTGTGGAGGTCAGTGTTTCCTTTTGGTCTTTTGATGTCCAAATAGTGCTTCTGCTGAAAATCACACCATTATTTTCAGAATTGCAAAGTCTAACAAGGAGGGTTATTTTTAGTACAAAGCAAGACCAAAAATCTGTAGAGAGTGAAAGTTGCTGATGTATTTTTTTAAAATTTTGCAACAGAGCAAGGTTATAGCAGAGTAAAATTCCTTGCTGGGGGAACTTGAACAGCTCTCCTAAGGGACCTCTGAAATACCATTCCCTGACTAGACTGAAGCTGGACATGAGAAGCCTGGGTTCAAAGCCAAACTGTGCCATGGATCTATGTTGTCATCTTGTGCAATTTCCGTAGTCTTTTAATGACTTTTGTCTCCCTCCAGTCTCATTTCATAGCTGGGATCACTTGCCTGTATTGGTATTTATACCCTGCCTGCACTGTAAGTCACCTGGATATGGAGGTGTCTGTATTTTAGCTTTCCTGGGTGCTCACCCCTTTAGACTCTGACCAGGCTTTTTCAAATACTTTTGGAATAACACAGGCAACTGCCAACAGAAACCTAATTTGGTTTAGCACTGCTCAGCCAGTTCCCAGGAGCTGCTTTGATACCTTATTTAAATTTCATGTTGTGTTTCGTATCTAGGTTAAACACGCACCTTAAACTGCAAGGACAATATAAATAAGTTTTGCAAGTCAAGCAGTGTTTTCTTTAAAGCGGAGGAGGGAGCACAAAGAGTTTCTGTAAAGCTTGACCAGGTCACCTAAAGTTGGTGCAGCCAAAAATAGTCATGATCTCCTGCACTCTGACACCAACACCCATTCCTCCTCCTCTTCTCTCTGTAATGAAAAACCGTATTCAAGGTGGTGTCACCTATCTGATGTTTTCAGGCCATGGAGTTTAATGAATGTCATTATTCAAGTCAAGACTATTTAAGTCAAGACCTCTGTACCGTTTTCTAAATAGGATGCCAGCTCTTAGCTCACGCTCGCCAAGTGCATCCCAAGAATTACTGTTGGGAATTTTTTCCCTTTACCTGCAGAACTCAAAGTGATTCCTGTAGAGTTTGCTTTTACCTTTGGTTTTATTTGCTGTTCAGACACTTCCAGCCTTCACCTTCCCACTGGGTAAGAAACCTTACAAGCTGCCCTGTGCTTTCCAAGTAGCTCTTGTGCTCAAATTTATCATGGGCTCCCCAGGTCCCAGCCTGCTGACTGAACCAGGGTGTGCAGAGGTACCTGGGGTGATGACACTGCTGCCATTCCTCGACAGAGCCAGGAGGGGTGTGGGGTGCAGGTGTGCTGCTGGCACTCACACATACAGAGTCTGACCCTGTGCAGCAGTAGCACAGCTCTTGTGTTCTTGGGAGTGGGCACTGCAGGGATGTGCAGTTTTAGACAATGGCATGTAGGTAATTTTGGATTTGTAGCATTCACAAAATCCTATTTAAATGAACTTACTTCAGGTAGCTACTGCAAAATCACTTTGAACTGGTGTGATGGGTACAAACTATGGAAGGAAACTATGCAGAAAATAATTTTGAAAGGGCCACAGAGCTTGAGAGAGCACTGCTCTAGAGACCTTAAACCTGAGCTGGGATGCTTATACAGTGATGTGGTCACAGCAGTTACTTGTATTTATCTCCACAGGATGCTGTACACTGGCACTTTCATAGCAGCTGTGGTCTGGTGGGTGCTGTGGTAGCTACTCTGCATGTGGAATTATTTAAGTTCCCAGTAGCCTTGCACAGTGTATGCTGAAGTCTTCAATTACTTCCTGGTAATTACTGAGTGTGCTGGCTAGCCAAGGCTAGTATCAGTATTGCACTCTGTGCTCTAAGCTGTCCTTTGAGTACTGGATACATGTTCCAGTATTTAATAATATCTAATGGATCAGAGAGCAGATAAAGGCAGATAAAAATTGCCAGTGTATTTTTATAATCCTCTGAAACTCTTAGAGCAGCCAAACAGCATGACATTGGGCATCTTTCTTTCATGTTCTGAGGCTAAGTTATTCAAGTCATAAGGGAAGTAATATTTATCCACATACCTTACAGTACAATTTTCATGTCTGGTAAGTAAGAGTCTAGAGAACTCTGTTAACTGGTTTTGTTGTCACTGTATGAAATTTGAATATTTAATTCCCAAAATAGCCTTGTATCTATGAGTACTTTTATTAAATCTGATTTCCTTGGTACACTCTAGATCAGGGAACATTGTGTTTTGTCAGTAAAACCTGTTTTTGAGAGGGGAGGGAAAGGTTGGGATAATATATCTGCTACTTCATTTGAAGGGAAAAAGTATTTTACAGTATCTGTGATATCTGCTGATTATAAAACTGTTCGTAGTGTATGTCTGAAAATATCTCCACAGCAGCTTTAATTTAAAAGCACAGCCTGTCATTAATGGATTGATCACTTCATACAGCTTTTCTGTTCCTTGGCATTATTTGTGCAAGTTCCTTTTTAATAGTTGTTAAACAGCTAAAAAATTAGGAAATTACAATTAAGCTGTGCTCTGATATAGGCTGTGCAGGACCTGCTGCTACCCAAGTCAGTGCTGTGCATGCTGAAATCAATCCCTGCAAGAAGCAGGTGAAAATAACCTGATTTTTTGAAGATTCATTGTACACCATTACTGTATGTATTACTTCTGTGGTAGAAGGAAGAATGAAGTAAAAATCATTGATGTTGGTGAAACATAGGCAAGTTTAGTGAGGTAACATATTGTACATTTCACTGCTGGACAAGGAGGAGGGGAGAAGCTGATCAGGATGCTTCAGGTAAGAAATAAAGCTCTCAAATATTAATTACTATAATGGTATTGAGGAGGTTATCAGCTCAAGCCAGATGCCCTGACATCCAGAGAGCAGGAGAGATAGGATTATTTGTTGAGTGTGTGATGGGCACAGCAGTGCAGCTGAACATTAATGTATTCCTTTCTTTTCAAGGTATCTACACCCCTGAACCACTCTGCAATTTCTGGTGGGCTCTTTTATCCACGGGGTTTATGTTTGTGTATCATTTTAGCATCTTGCAGATCCTGGGATTGGTAAGTAAACACAGGTTAATAAATGGATAGTCTGCAAGTATATTCAGAGTAAAAACACTGAGTAGTTTGAGTGTCCAGGTCTACATGGATAAGACTACTTGCATGCAAATTTTTGGTAAGGCTACTTGTATGCAAATTGCATGTTCTAATGAGCATTTGTATCTTTTATCTTGGAAGTACTGGTAAAATACTTCATAGATTGGTTATGTGCCTGCATATATCCATTTATTAAATACACAATGGAATTTAGATCTGCTTTTGTTCTGAAAGCTGCCCTACTTGTGTTGAGCAAAAGTGTGTCACCTGAACATTTTCGATTATTACGGTAATTCTCTAAATTTTCAGAGTTTCAGGTGTCTGAATCAGCACAAGATAAAAATATTGTCAATTGATAAATTTATTGTTGCTTCCTCAGGTTACAGAAGTGAATTTGAACAACATGTTGTGCCCAGCTGTCTCAGATCCTTTTTATGGGCCCTGGTATCGAATTTGGGCATCTGGACATCAGACTGTCATGACCATGACTCATGGGAAGCTCATAATCCTGCTGTTCCACAGTGCTGTCCCCACCTTTAAATGGAGCATGGACTTGCTTAGACTCCCAGCTAAGAAAATAGACTGAAATTTCTCCCCACGGAGTAGTTCACACAGGAAGCAGAGATATACTGGAAAACAAAGAGGAGGGATGAGAGGACAATGGCTTTATACTTCTTCCCATAATTTTTTGCCTCGAAAATACCTCTGTAATCAAGTGAGGTTTTTTTTACCTGCTGTTTCTCACTGCCTATTGCCAATGGCAAAATTAGTGGCCTTATTCTGGGGAAGGTTCGTGTTTTATACATTTTGTATTGATTACAGTAGAATCTTGCTAAGCCACCATATAAAATTAGGCCAGGACCTGTCCACATTCCATCAATGAGTGGCAGTGCTACCTCATTTTGACTCATTTTCCATTAAAGAGTAGTACACTTGTAGGATAGGAAATAATGCTGAATTGTAGCACTCCACTGATGTGAACCAACATGCTGCACTGCATCATCCTGGCTTAACTCTTTGAGCCTGAATGTTCCAAAATGGTCACACGAAATGGTGCACGCTTAATCTTCCAGTCAGAAGTGCAAAACAGTGAGGTTCTACTGTATTTTCTTTAAGCTGGTTGAAAATGTTGGGGAACAATAACTCATTAATTTTTTTTTTTTTTTAAATCAACTACTTAACTTCTAAGCTGCAGTGGATAAGTATCTCTCTAGTGAAGTCCCATCATGATGCTTTGGAGATGCCTTTATTTTGGTGAGGGGAAAAAAAATAATGTTGACATAATTTCAAAAGACCATGTTATGTATAAGCTGTGGTAAGCTACTGCATCCACTGTTGTGTCCTGACTTTGAACAGAATGGTTTTTTCACTTACCTAAGACTGGAGAAGGAGTAGAGAAACAAAGTCCAATGTAAACATCAGGGTTTTTTTTTTATACTTAGTAGCTTTTGAAACGCTCCTGCTCTGTCTATGCTGATCCTCACTGACCAGACTGGTTGGTGAAGAAACAAAATGAAACTCTGTTCTCTCCCTATAGCTCTGATACATCATGTGCACTGATTTTAAGACACAGGTATAACAAGGAATGTCCAATCAGTGCAGGCTTCTACTGCAAAGAACATGCTCCAGTTCAGTAGTATGATCATATCTTCTCATCAATGTGTCTTTTGGAGAACAGGATGTAGGTGGACAGAATGATCAACTGCATGTACCTGATCAAATTTTGCAGGAGGAGAAACTGTTGGGCAGAAAGATGGGAAATCCTGACTGTGTTCTTCCAGAACTGTGAGTCCATTATGCAGACTGTTGTGTTTTGGGACTGCAGGTTTTTCTTGTACAGAAGCTTGTTGGAATTTATAGGTTCATTGTGTTGTCAAAGCTGTGACTTGTAAGATAAACCAAAACCATCATACCTCCTCCAGCTGGATCACCTGAAGGTATGTGCTGAAGTTAAGGTACAGACGTTTATACCTCAAGAAGCAAAAGTAAGAACAAATAGTTGACTTTTTTTTTTCCCTTAAAAAAGAAAAAAATTGTCATTGATGAGAAAACAAGTGGCTACTTCAAATATTTTTATTCTAAATGATTAAAAAAAAGTACACCTCAATCATAAATACATTGTCCCATATTCTGATTTACAAACTAGTTTCTGGTTTTCTTCCTTGCCTTGCTGTATGTGTGTGTTAGTATTACAATAGAAGGATTTTAGACAAATTTTGCAAATACTATATTTAGCATTATTATTTGCTTAACTTTCTTCCTTTTTTTCTTTTTTCTTTTTTTTCTGATTTCCTTTTTTTTAAAAGCATCTTCCCTTTTTTTTTTCTCCTGTCAGGCTATTGTAGTTACTGGAAACAATTCTCTCAGTAGCAGCCTTTTATTTTTTTCTTTTTTAAACCATAGCATTTCCTATCTGTAGGCATCTGCTTCAGGACATTCCAAACAAGTATAAACCAGCTGCAGTTTGCCACCATCGACTGCCTCTGGTCAATTAAAACTGCAGGAGTATTGAAATGAGCTCAGGTGTCTCACTCAGTGCAGGTTCTTTGCTTGGTAAGCAGAATTTGTGAGCTCTTCTGGCTGACTTAAAATTCAGTAGCAGGAATGTGAACAGAGCTGCCACAGGGCCATCCCTGGGCAGTGGGAAGGGATTCCTGGTGCCGAGCTGCTGGGAGTGGTTGCCCCTGCCCTCCCTCCCTCCCTGCCTGGTGGTCACTGGGCTGGCCTGTGCTTTTTCCCTCTTCTGCTACTTCAGTTGTTTTGAGTCACACAGAAATTCCAGGTGTAATTTCACCACATGGAATTTGCTGATGGAGCCACTCATCAGAGCCAGTGGGGCACCTGTACTGTCCTTCTAACCCTTATGTGGGCACGTTCTGGAGCTTGTTGAATCTTTCATGCTAATTTAGGCTGCGAAAATGTCTCACTGAACAAGGTAATTTAGCAAAAAAGTAGAGAGGTAACCAACTACTGCACTCACTAAAGATTTTAGAAGTATTGGAGCTGCAGTGAAGGAATCAAATGGTGCAGCTGGAGTCAGGTGGGAAGGCAGGCAGTGCAACCTTCACCTTTTTAACATAAGCTGTTGCTTCTTTGTTGTGCAGCATCAGTGAGGCTGGCTGAGTTAAATGGAATCATTTAGGTTGGAAAAAATCTATGAGTTCATCAAGCCAAGCATTAACCCAGCACTAAATCCTGTCCCCAAGTGTCACACATACACGTCTTTTAAATCCCTCCAGGGCTGGTTACTCCACCACTTCTCTGGGCAGCCTGCTCAATGCTTGACAACCCTTCTGGTGAAGAAATTTTTCCTAACATCCAATTTAAACCTTCCCTGGTTTTCTCTTGTCATGTTGCTTATTTCTTGGGAGAAGAGGCTGACCCCTGTCCTCCTTTCAGGTAGTTGTAGAGTGGCAAGGTCCACCCTTTTCCTCCTTTTCCCCAGGCTAAACACCCTCAGCCATTCCTTAGACATGTGCTTCAGACCCTTTTCCTGCCCTAATGCTTTGCTTTGGACATGCTCCAGAGCCTCAGTGTCTTTCCTGGACTGACAGGCCCGAAACTTAAAATTATTTCCTGCTTCCCCATGCCCTTCTTTGAAGGCTTTTAGAACTTCATGTTGGTTAATGGTGAGCCACTGCAGAAAACTGCATCAGTGTAGCTGATAGGCTCCACAGAAGGGGAAGGACAGGTCAGAATAGGAGCAGAAAGGGAACAAACTTTTGAAGCAATTGTCATGGAACTTTTACCTCCTTCATTCCTCACCTATCTCTGGGTATCTGCTGGGAATATGTATCAGCCAGAGCTTACATGTGCAGAATATGAGAAAGAATGGGAAAGCAGAATACTTCATCTCTATAGCAGTTATTTGTTGTTTTCCCTGGCAGAGGCCAATTCTTCTTTTCCCTGAATGGTTTATTTTATAGGCAGTTACACTATACAGATGCCTTTGGTTGCTTTATGCTTATTTATGCTGGAAATGAAAGCACAAAACTCTACTGCTGTTCTTGGGAGGCGATTGCATTCTCTCCTGGGGTGTTACGCACACAATCCACATCAAGGTAACTTGAAGCTGTTGCCCAGTACCTGGTGATGAGATTTTACAGTGCTGCAGTGCAGTGCACAATTGAAAGGGTTGTCCTGGGCCTCCTGGTCAAATGTGCCCAAATCCTTTGTCATGGCCCCAGGAATTTCAGCAACAGTGGCAGTAGCTGTGGGGCAGAGCAGGAGTGGGGCTGCACAGCCAGACCTGCAGAGTGTAAAATCTCACCCCAAAGTGGCTTCATTTGCTGGCCAGAATACCCCAAAAAATTCTTGTGCAGTGCCACTGCCTGGCCTTCAGAGATGCTGGTGTGGGTTAAAGGGACTGAACAGAGCCCTCCAATTGCTAGTATTGTTGGCATTTAAAAAGAAACAAGGAGTAAGGAAATTCATTACTCGTGGTGCCACTGGCTGCATTTCCCTCCACGGGTAGCCATAAAATAAAGCATTATTAGCTATAATAAACCAGTTGGGTTTGTTTATGTAGCCTTGGAGTAAGTAGTCCTCCAAAGCAGAGGTAACATTTCTGCCCCTTCCTTCTGCTGTGGCTTCAACTGTCCGAGATCCCTGCAGTGCTATTTTCCCAGGGATTCAGACACTCTACAGTGTCTGAGCTGTATCTGTTTGTTTAACTTCCTCTTTTAAGCACCAATGGAGAATTTGCATCTTGTTTCTTTTGAAGAGTGCAAATGAACAGCTCTTGCCCATGTGTGTATAAATTGATGAAAAGCCACAAGCTATGAACACGCACCTGGAGCTGGTTTTGGTTCAGCTTCTTACGGTTCAAAGATGCTGCTCATAAGCAAAGCTTTCGTGTGCTCGAGCAGCTGCTGCCTTGGTGAACTTGGGAGACAGGAAAAGTCAGTCCATTTGCAAACCTTGAGGTCACAGAGTACCTACTTGTAGGTTTCTGTTTCTCACCACAGTTTTGGTATTTCTGTATATCTGAGAAAATTTTGTGAAGTTCAGTTGTATTTTTCAGAAATGGCTATTTGCAACTGTTAATTGACTGTACTTTTATGTCCTAAGTCTTGCATCTAAACCAGAAGCATTTGTTTTCTATGCATCCATAGCTAATGGAAAACATAGTTGTAGTGTTTTCTTCAGTGTTGCAGTTGTTTCACTCTAGGTGATCCTTAGGAATTAAATTTGTCCTTGTAGTTAACGAAGCTCTGAAAAGGCCAAAACCCAGGAAGAGGGTGCATGTCAGCCCTGGTGGGACATTTCTACAGGCAGACAGGTCAGCTTTGATGTTTTCAGTTCTACAGTGACAAGACTCATAACAAATCTGTTGATTTTTGTGATCTCGTACTTCAAGTGATATTGCTGTAAATCTGTCTTGCAGCTGTTGGTGTAGCTTAGTCAAAGCCAAGCTATTTTATAAATAATTTTATTTTTCTTCAGGGTGAGTTTTGTACTTTTTAAAATTATTTCTGCATTTCCTGAGTCATTATCCCAATGCTGCAGAGGACGCAGCAGGCAGAGCAGTGAGCACACCCCGCTCTCCCCAACCACACTGTGCCAGGGAGCTGGGCTGGAGCAGCAGCAGGGCTGCAGAAACCTGCAGGGCTGCTTACCCCGCCCTCTAGTCCCAGCATGGCATTATCCAGGCACAGAATGGTAGGGCAAGAGGAAGGATGGACGTGGATGGGCTCAGCTGCCGCATATGCTGTTTGTTCTGAACAATTTGTAAGAGTGTTAAAAATTTTGTAAACTTTTTAATGTGCTAAACCTTGGTTATGAGGTAACATTTACAAATATGGGGTAATTTGTGTACTTGTTTTTGTATTTTGGTCTGATGGGCTTTTTTGTTGTTGTGCCCTAAGTCCAGATCATTGGGCAAATAGTTGTTAAACCTCTGAATTAAAACAAATAAATGCATTTTAATGGATACTGGGTAGTTCTGTTATCATTCTAATCGTGCCGGGTCCGTCTTGCTTAGGACTTTTTATAACTAGGTAAGAATCACAGAGGCACTTAATATTAGCTCATTGTATATCAGGGAAGAAGATGGAGGGTCCTGTCTGAAACAGTCTGTACAGCCTGATGTTGTCTGCCTTGCACACAGCAGTTCCTGGGAGAACAGTGGGTACTGGGACTTCTGGAATTCTATGCAGTTCAGTCTTTGTGTCTGTTACCTGTCAGTCAACAGCACTTTACTGGCAGAGCTCACTGTAGGGTATAAATCCTTTACTCGCTCTTGAAATAGGACCTGTCCTTGTCTTTCAGGTGCAGAGCTCAGGGAACTGTTACAGTACAAGGATGCTTTCTCCACGCTTCCTCACTGTGCCTACCCCAGCTTGGGCAGTGTCCTGTAGCTCCTACTTCACTGCACTGTGGCAGAACATGCACAGCAGTTTAGAGAGCTGCTGTAGCAGCTACAGGACTGCACTCAGACAGCCCCACACCACAGGTGATGGCAAAGTAGTTTTAATGCACTTCACAAATGCTTCTGGCTCTAATAAACATGATTGCAGCCTAGTAAAATGTATTCTTTTGACCCAGTACATCTCATTTTTCCTGGAAAAAGAACATACTGGATGTGCCCACCTCTATTATTATATATCCATTGTAGAGGATTCAGTTCTTCATGCAGCTGGGAAAAAGAATCAGTTCTCCAGCTTAATTTCTCTGGAAGAGTATAAAGGCTGATGGAACAGCTTAAGTAGAAATCCAGTGTGAAGTGCTGTATGGGAGCCTGAGGTGAACCAAGCAAGCACTTTCCCTTTGCAGGCACTGCTGATTATTTTCAGCAGTTCTCTATAACTAATTGGAACTCAGCCTTTCATCTTAATACCAACAAAGATGTAAGAATAAGCAAGTTTCTATATCTGAAACACCCTCAATGCTCCTTGGCTTGGTCTGATTTTCACAGCATGGGAACTGGAGCCCTGGCTAGAGCAGTGAGAAGAGTAGGAAACTGATTGTAGGAAGTTGTACCTAGCTCTGCCTTTCAATAGCCTCAGGGGTAGTGTAGGTTTTACACAGTTCAGACTAATGATACCAAATCTGTGAGCCAGGTTCCATCACTGGTTTAGTATTGATCCAGGCTGAAGGTTTCCCTTCAGATGTTTGTTCATCTCCTAAATCAAATCTTCAGAGCAAGTGGAGTAATGGCTGCCTCAGACTTCACCATCCAAAGGTTACATGGATTCTATCGCTCTGTTTTCAAAGACTTTGCATCTACAGCCAGCAGAGCTATTATTTCAGCATGAGGCAAACAAAACCCTTTCTAAACTCAGAGCTGAGTTCCAGGGAGATGGAATGCTTTGTCTCTGGAATTATCCTACAGAGGAAATATGCTCCCTTGAACTCAGACTAAGTGCACCAAGAGTTCTCCAGCTCGATTTTGTCATCAGCTACACTGTTGCTTTGCCAGAGATTCTTCAATAGACATTGGCACAATGTTCTGTTGAGCAGTGTGGCTGTAAGTGCTACAGGGGCTGTGTTGCTGACACCAGGATAACTGGTTCTGTGAAGAAGTTTTGCTTCAAAAGATCGAAACCACTTCTGCCTCTCACAGAAGGGAGCTCAGGCCTGCATAGAATTCCATGTGTAAAGTTAGACATAAAAAGTATAAAATGGAACTGGCAATTGATGTAGATACTGATGAATAACTGATGTAGCTGATATAAATGGTGAGTTAACTGTGGGTGTTCAGTGAAAGCTGCATGTACCTGTCCCCAGTTTGTTCCTACAGCAGACAAAAGAGAAAAGAGTTAATCCCAGGTGAATACTTCCTAACACACCAGCAGCCTTTGACATTAGCACAAGGCACAAATGCTTCAATAAAAACATTGACCAAGCCACACAATTAAACAGAGAAACATCAAAAGAAATGGTGATTCTTTTTCCTTATTTTATTGGGTAAATGATTTAAAAGGTAATAACAATAGTGTTAAAACTACTACAATATCTTTCCACAGCCATATCTCACAGACCCACAGATAACCTTCTAGCATTTTTTTTTCTTTTTCCTCATTTTTCTCTTTTTAAGCCGTACTTATATTAAAATGCCCATTTCAACAGTTTCTTCACACTAATAGCAATTAAATGTGGAAGGAAGAAGGATCTAGTTGTAAAGGAAGGGGGGTCAGGTAATCTGTGATATTATTGTAATCAATTGAGTTGCTAAGGAAGGAAGGAAAAGACCAAGGCCTTACAAGCTACTCCAGGTAGCTCTAAGCCCACTGTGTGTCACCATGGCATTGAAGATAACTCAAGATGCTGGTGAACAATTTAAAGTAAGTTTGTTTTTTTTTTTTTTGTAACATATAAAACACTAAAATAACTTAGAAACTAGATCCAAATATCTTGAAAAGAATCAACTTTGATATACAAAAACAGTCATAAGTTGTTACAAAAGTTTCAAACAAAAGTTTGTTTTCTCAGTGCGTTTATGTACCAGCGCAATTACTGGGTCCAGAGCAAAGAAAGAGGTTTTTCTTTTTTTTTTTTCTTTAACAGTAATAAAAAATGAGGAAAACGTATCTTTGTATATAAAGAATCATTGCTGGTCTTAAGAATAAATGTAACCAGAAACCCTTAAATCTGAGAGGCACACTTTGGGTTTCTTTTTTTTTTTAACATAAAAGGAAAGTCACCAGTTTATTTAAATGGAGGAGATACTCAGACTCCCCAAATAAACTTAATTCAATTAACATCACTAGCAAAAATCAGTTAGAAACTGTACAAAAATAAAAAAGTTAACACATTTAATCCTGCAGGGATTTTGTAAGGACTGGAAGGCAGGCTTTAGGAGCAGCATTTGGGCATGGCTGGAGGCTTCTTTGGTTCGATCTAACACACATAAGAGATGTAACCTACTCCAGACAACAGTTTTAAAAACCCGCACAGTTGAAGACAAGTAGAGGTCCGTATACAAACTCCAGGTGTGCCAGGGCTGTGCCCACCTCGGTGCCAGAGCGGGGCTGAGGTCAGGACCTGGGCATCCCCCCCTGCCTGAGCAGCATCGCTGGGACAGCAGCAGGAGGGACGCTTGAAGCATCACCAAGTAACAGCTTCGTGTCAAGTCTACGGTTTGGTTGTCTAACTCAGTTTACAGAACAGAGTTTTTAGGAACATTAAGCAAGAGAATGAAAAAAAACCCCCAACAAATCTTTTCAAGGGAATAAGGCAAACTGAGTAGTGCTCATTAAAAAAATCAGCATTTCAACTTAACAAACAGTGAAATAAGCTACTTGGTTGTACCTTAATTTCTATAAAGTACCCCAAATGAGAAACAAATCTGTAGCTAACCCCAAGAATACAACTAAAAGGTACAAAATGTAACTACGAGGGAATGACATTTGTGAGAGCAATTGCTGACCAGCTTTAAGCAAACAGACCTATTCTGTGCCAGTGCATGTCACAGTGAGCTGCATGTTTGGTACAAAGAATCCCACAATCACAGAGAAACAATCTGCAGCAGTTCAGCACAGTGTGCTGAGGAGGTAGGTGCCCTAGAAACACTGTAGGTAGACTGATTATTCCAATCTTTAAAAAGAAAATCATATAATCTGATTGACCACAGACTCTGTAACAGTTTTTAAATTAGTGATACAAAACTCTGGTCCAGAAGGGTCTGGCATGAGCTCGGTTCAAAAGCACACCTTTACAGTTTGTATAACACCCTTGAACTATATTTTCAAGCAACAGCTACTAAGAGATAGACAAAAATGCATTGTGCATTATGCTGTATACAAAAAGGAGACAAAACTATCCTTTTCTCCCCCAAGCCATGGTGGGAAGTATTGCTGACCTTGTCCTTAAAATCCTGCAGGATTGTTTATTCATCAGTATATCATTATTACACTGGTAAGAAATTCTGTATAACATCTGCATATATCGAAGATTTCTTAAAAAATCTGATATGATTTTAGATCCGCATGACCAGTCACGTGACCTTCTTGAGGTTGATTAGCACCTTTCAATACATATATATTTTTATATATAATAGATCTTTTTAAAAAACTTCTAACAATGAGCTCATGCAGAAGCACGAGCGAGCTGTAACGAGATGACAGATAAAGATGGGGTTGGATGACTTTTTTTTGCAGCAGAATGATTCAGTTTGTGCTCAGGTTCCCTATGAGGGCAAGAAAAAAAACCAACACAACTCTATCAGGTAGCCACTTGTTCACATTTCCACTTGAAGACTAATTAATCTAAAAGTGTTCCCCAAGTAGAAACAAGACAACAGTATCATCCAAAATAGCCTCTGTATAAACA
Source organism: Oreocharis arfaki (assembly GCA_013398015.1). Taxonomy (NCBI): domain Eukaryota; kingdom Metazoa; phylum Chordata; class Aves; order Passeriformes; family Paramythiidae; genus Oreocharis; species Oreocharis arfaki. Next base: position 323,914 of record VZRR01007168.1, on the reverse strand, counting down.
TCTACTCATTTTTGCAGCTTCTGGCTGGCATCTCTTGGCTCCTGAAATTTCAGGCCCTCTGCTTAAAAATTAAGGCATCGCAACTGAAAATGGTAATATTTGGACATAAATGCTGTGGATGAAGGAATACCAAAGACCTTCTACAGGAACCTCCATAGAAATTGTGGCAGACCTAACCTCACATAAGGGATGAGCATAATTTATTCTTACCTGGTTTTGAAACCTTATTGAAACATTTTTACAGTTAATCCGATTTTTTTTAAACAACTGAATTTTATCTATTTGATTTTTATATATCTATGTATTTACAAACATTCATTATTCAAAATAACTGGAATTTCTGCTTACTGTGGTTTACTCACACAGATTAGGAAGGTCTTTTCTGTAACAGGTGGCCTGTGCTGCAACAGGCAGCAGTGGGAGTTCTGCAGGCACAGGAGGAAGGAGTGAGCTCCTGCCATCCACTGGCCTTGCAAACAGACCACACATACCTTTTACTAAATCCTCCTTTTACAGCAGGAAAAAGTTCCAATTGGTTTTCTTTCTTCTACCATGTGGAGGGGTATCAGAATTATTACACAGTACTTACAGCTCTCAAGCACTATTCCTGCAATAGATGAAATCATGTAACATTATGGCATACTTGTCCTGGCTTTCTCACAAGAGTATTTTTTCTTCTATTAAACAAAAGTTAACTTGATCCAACTATTCATGACTCGGTAAAACTCACTAAGTTCGAGAGCAGATGAAAGAACAAAACAGGGATTTCTCTTCTCCAAAATAAGTTTGCTAATAATAATAATAATAAAAAATAAATCTCACTTTAAAGAAAAAAAAAGTGTCCAAAACCCTGATGCCAGAGCAGCCTCAACAGGGTTTGCTAGAACGTCTGGAGTATATGTTTTCTATGAATTTTATATATAAGTATATAATTACGTTATAGTCAAAGGCACTAAAATCTAAATCCATTTTCTTCCTAATATGACATCTGCTACTCACCAATCTTTTTTTAGGACACAAATGTCACTCCTAATTTGAGTCATCAGAAAGGCATCGTCTCATTACAAATGCATTCTCATGACTACTCCTGACAAGGCCGGGCTGCCCATGATTCCCAGCACAGGATGGGACACAAAGGGGTCCTGGATTGGATTGGGCCCTATCATTTAGGCCACTTGATTCTAAAAATGCTGCCACGTTTACATCACCTCTCGCTGTACATGAGTTGCTTCTCTTCATCCCAAAAAAGCATTCTGTGTGTCAGCCTTGGTGTTCCGGCTGTTTGTGCTGGATCTGGAGATCCTGAATGGAGCTACATGGAATCTTCACTGTGAGGGTGAGATATTGTACACACAACGTCATTAAGAATGTTATGAAAATGCAATTCATTGTCTAATACCTGAATCTGATATGTTTCATTCCCTGTCACACCTATTAATGCAAAAGCCATGAATGCCTTTTTGCTAAGCAAAGCATCCCTAACTGCAATCCTTAAACTCTTCCTTCCATCCACAGTCACAGAAAGCCTTGATTGATATAATTCAATGTTAATGAAGTAGAAATTTAAATTTTCATAAAAAACCCAAGGGTATATGCTGCAAAAAAATCTGCAGTGAATCAATAATAAAAAAGTATGGGTTCTTTGTAGTAATGCAGTTTTCCCTCCCGTTGCCACGATGAGCTGAACCAACTAAGGAGCCTCAACATGGCAACGGAAACTATCATCATAAAATGGTACAGTAATAGAGATAGCTAGACCAAGAAGGGGCAGGGTCTCCTGGGAAGAGGTCTGCAGAGAGGTCCAGTGACTGGTCATGCGGCTCAGTGTCAGGAATAATGGTTGTAAGGTGGAAGGGGGTGCCCAATACCATTCTGGAAGTGATGGTGCTGACGATGGGCAAGGTACTCTGTGTAGCTCATCGTCATCTTCTCACTGCGGTACCTGGCAAAGAGCAGAGAGGCCAATTCAGGAACTGTTAGCAGGAAGCTGCAAGTAGCACAGAAATGCTGCACTGGTGGCTTGTTTAGTGATAAGAGCCCTGTACTTCTGATGCTGGGAATAAGACTGACTTCAGCTGCACAAGGGAACTGCCACCACTGTCAGGGTCATTTCCTGGATCATATGGCAAATCACAACATACCTGCTTTGGAAAAATACTTTAAGCAACCAGAATTGTTAAAAACGGTTGTCTACGATGTTGATTGAAGTAGAGGGAATAGAGAATGTCCTGTAATCTTCAGCCAACTCTCTACAAAAACCTAGCAGGAAAAAACATAAACAAGCACTACAGATTTTTGGGCTGTTTTTAAACAATCAGCATCAACAGTCTGCCAAATTCTGCTTTTAAAATTATCCCAGCTACATTAAATGTAGTTACATTCTTTTTAGACTAGAATCACAGAGTATCTCCAGTTGGAAGGGACCCATCAGGATCATCGAGTCCAACTCCGTACTCTTCACGGAACTACTAAAACTAAACCATATGGCTAAAAGCACTGTTCAGACACCCCTTGGCCTCCAACAGGCTTGATGCCATGACCCTGGACAGCTTGTTCTGAACACATCTGCACCTCTCAGTAAAGAATATTTTTCTAATGCCTCAGGTCTGAACCTGAGGCAGCTTTGTTGCTTTTCCTCGTGTTCTGTTGCTGGTCACCTGAAAGAGATCAGCAGCTCCCTTCTATGCCCCCTCCCCACTTGAGGAAGCTGTAGACCCCAATGAGGTCTCTCAGCCCTCTCCAAACTGAACAAAACAAGCGACCTCAGCTACTCCTCCTAAGCCTTGTCCTTGAGGCCTTTCATCATTCTGGTCACTTTCCTCTCATCACACTCTATAGTTTGATGTCCTCCTTAGAGAGAGGCACCAAACTGATTTTACAGGCATTGAAGTGAGACTGGCAGGCCTGTAATAACGAGGATCTTCCTTCTTACAGATGGAACAACATTTGCCATTTGCCAGCTTCCACTCAACTGGGACCCCTCCTGACTTCCAAGTCAGCTGAAAAATAATGAAGAATGGTCCTACAGGGACATCGGCCAGCTCAGTGCAACTAAAGGCAGAATCCAGGCCCTGGCAACAAATTTTCTGAACACATCTGCATCAGTATTGTCTGACAACAAGGAACATGAGGAACCTGTGGCTGCTGGGCCTTGCTGAGAGAGCAACAGCTCTTCTGGAATTCATGGGGATGGTATGTGGCACTCATCAAATGGAATTCCCACCCTATGGAACCAGCCAGGGGCTCTGCAGCTAACAGTTGGCTGAGCACGATCAGGGGTGGCTGCACAGCCCCTGCACAGCTCCACAGATGGGAGAGAAACCCCAGCTGCTGACCCTCTGCATTCCACACCCCTCTGACTGCTACCAGTCCCTCAGTGCCACTACTGTTTAGTTCTCTCTTTCAAAACATGGCCAGAACTGCTGGGTGTGAACCTGAAGGGAGTGACAGACTCGTTGTGACCAGCCTAAAGCTTTCTTCACAGACAAGATATTTACTTTAATTCAGAAGACTTGAAAAAGAAGTTAAAAGCCCTTATTCACTCCTCCAATAGATATTTTTGTGTATGACAATAAATTATTGAAATGAGGTTCTGAAACAGGTTGTCTAATGCTGGGAAGCAATTAGTATTTTAATAATACTGTCTCTAATCTGTTAGCAGAACCTGAGATTTTAAGCAAGTAAAACAGGCAGTAAAAAACCCCCTTTTTCTGAACATTAAAAAAAATATGGTTTATTTCACTTATCAGGCAATTGATTTTGGTAGCAGTTTCATTGTTGTGAACTTAGTTACCCTAAACACATGGCTTTTTATGGGGTTTTTGTGGGCTGTGGGGGTGAACTTTGGGGGTTTTTTGTTTTGTTTTGCGCTCCATGCCATTGCTCCAAACAAAATCATGCAGCAGGAAGAAAATGTGTGCTATATAGAATTTTTGTTTATTGGAAAAATATACTCCTTTTTTACTAAGGTGTACAGAAATGAACTATAGCATCGTTACTCTTGTCCTCAGCTATTTCCAGATACTCTTTCTGAATATTCTTATTGAAAAGAAGATAACAAAGTGTACAGCTGAAATAATTAAAGGGAGGTTGGAATTCTGCACTTGGAAATTTAGCTGGCTTCTGTAAATCCTTCCTCCCTAATTTAACCTTCAGAATAAATTTTTTTTGCTTACTCAGAGCTATTCCACAGTAGTTGAGTTCCTACAAGAATCCAGAATTCCAAACACTCATTGAGACCCATAGCCTTTATCTCCTTGAAGAAGACAAATGGTCAGAACTTCCTTATGACATAAGATTTAAAAAAATCCTCTTTCTCCATGCATGACTAAATAACTGGAGTTCAGCAGTCATTTTACACTGCAGGCTTATACAAATAAATAGCTTTAGAGCCATTCTGACAGACATTCACTCCTCTATCTTTCACCACCTAACTACAGCATTATGTGCAGAGTATTATGTGCTTCTAATTCTGAAACACTTTGGCTGCCACACACGAAGGAGCCCTCAAGAACACGTTTTATTAAATTAGCAAAACCAAACTAAACTAGTATGAAATATTAAATTATTGCCCCCACTCCTGGAAATACCCTGACACAGCTTCAGTAGTACACTGGCTGTCAAAGCAGTGCATAGTTTGCATGTCTCACACCTTAAGGTTAGGGAAACCTGTACTCCACATGGCATAACCCAAAGGTTTTTCTGAGGATCCAGCGGATTAGGGATCCGAGGGGCCTCCATGACGTACAGCAGCAGCCCCACCACGCACCATCTGCCCAAAGGAATCTGGCAAGAGCAAGTAACCCCTGCTAGCCAGAGCCCTGAACACCCACTACAGCCAAGGAACGCTCTGTGAGAAGCCAGAGCTAAAAACACTGCTGGGAACGTGCAGCGTTACCAACCCAGACGTGCAGGTAACACTGATGTACCGTGCCCTGTATTGAACAGCCGGCTCTCACTCCTTCCTTAGTGCCACTAATCCCTGTGCAAGGCTTCTCCTAAGTCTGAACTGCTCTTGTGGAAACAAAGGAATCATTAATGATACATCCAGGAGAGTTTACTGTTACCATCTGCAGGAGCACTTACCAGGAAGGAGCACCTCCCAGCATTACAACAGGGCTATGTGAGGTATCCCGGTGCATACCTGGTTAGCTTTATTGTTTTCCTGAATTCATTAGTAATCGGAGCTTTGTAGCCTCCTTTCCTCAACAAGGAATCTATGGTTTGAATGTGGTCCCATCCTGTTGAATTTTACAGAAGCACAAATTAGTGAGAAACGCAGCAATAGGAGAGATGCTGCAAAAGCACAGTACAGTGCGTGGTGCTGCTGAGAGCGCCAGGGCTCTGCTGGCCTTCGGGATAAACCAACGCGTTCTTCCCTACTTCAGAACAGCTGAAGGAAGTACCACGTGCAGGATTTCTTCACACACACAATTCACTCTACAAGCAACATCCATTTTTCATCTCTTAGTTGAAATACATTAGAAGTGAACCCACCCTATGCAGGTGTCCTACATTAGGCGTGTGATACCAAACTAAACTTTTCTAAAACATTCAGGTATGATCACGTATCACAGCCACTTTAGACATTATAAATGGTTATGACAATATGGAAAACTAAATTTCTGTATAACATTTAAAATAATTATTAGTTGAACATGTGCAGAGAACTTGAAATCACACTTCTTCATAACTATTGCTTAACTTTACAGAGATATGACTAATTTTAGAATGACTATATATTATAGGTGTCTGGATAATGAAAGAAGCGATGGATTAAAAATACAGATTCATTACTGTTCTCAATAAAATCTCCATGCTTTCCAAAACGCCTATTTATTTAAAAACTCTCATATTTTAAATAGCTGTTAGACATGTTATTTCCAAAAGATGCAATAATTAGTCACATTGTTACATTAAAAAATCTGCAAAAACCACAGTAGATTTGGGCACATACAAAATACTAATGAGTAGTTCTGGAGACTTTAAAGAATCAGGTTGCAATTCATGGTCTGCTAAAATTATTCAGAAATTTAGACACGCTCCCCCCACAATTCCTGAATTTTAAAAAAAGCTTGGAACACTTCTAGACTTTTAAGCAACTATTTGGAAACAGAATTATCAATTAAAAAGGATCCTCAGTGAAGGTATCAGCTGAACCCTTTGTCGACAAACATATATAAAAAGGCAAAAAAAAAAGCCAACAGCAAAGAAAACTGTAAAAGATTGAGAAAGACTGAGACACGCTATCAGCTTTGGAAATAAAAAAACATACTGAGTGCTCAGAGTCAGCAAAAGATGACTGGTCAACAAAATCTACTCTAATTTTTTAAATTCACAAACTTAAGTCTGTGCCCCTATTAAAAGGGACTTTAACAACATTATTGTGTACTTTCATATTGAAAATAATTTCCTTCCATTCATTAAAAACCCTGGGAAGTTAAGTGTTTGTAAAAGGAATTGAGTACTAGCAGAAAGTACCTAACTGAAAAACAACTTGATCACTGGGAATTCAGGAACAAATTGTGGTTAGGATAATTGCCCAACACTTAACAGAGCTTCTGCACCTCCCTTATATCTCAGCCTAACAGCCACACAAAAACTGGCAGCTTTTAATAACTGTTAGCCTGGCTGACAGCACTGTACCACCCCTCCACATTCTATTTTCCTACAGCTATGCTGCATTTATGACTGACTTAAAAAACAGCCACAGTTTACTGAATCCCTCTAGGAGACTGACACAGGCATGTAATTGGCATTTATATAAGAGTCTTCTTACAATTAAATATTGCTCCATCATCAGACATCAGTGCAAGGTCAAATATTGCATTTTAGATTTATAGGTATGTTTAAATTCTTCACCAGATCATATGAAATAAAGTGCAACAATGACCTTGCTCCTTCGCAACCTCCGGTAGGTAGGTGGCCGTGCGCTTTGATCCTTTCTCGTTGATGAATTCTATTCTAATGCCATGTACACCCACCTGCAAGAGATTGGCAGCCTCATTAGTACATCACCAGAGAAAAGATCCAACAGCTTTCTGACACGGTGAAACCCAAAACGTGGACCTTTCAGTGGTTAACAGCGTTTCACACAGAGTTTCAGGAGGTGGCACTGCAGTGGGTGTCATCTTTTCGAGAGGTGTTCACTTACAGCCACGTCAGCTCAGCAGCAGCACAGGTACACGGGATGCTCCTCTGCTCCCCACCACGGAGCTTCATTCCTGGGCTGGAGGAAATCCAGCTGAGGGGCTAAAGTTGTTCTGTCTCCTCTGACACTGTCACCAATGTTGTTGCTGATAAAATCACCTGGTCACCAGCTATAATCTGCAGGCAAAAGAGCTGCCAAATCTAATGAGGCTTCAATTAAGAGCATTAATTTTGTTCAAAGCAACAACTGAACGATCAAAGATTTGTCACACTATGGACTCGAGCCTGGAGCCTTCAAAATTTCTGCTCATGTATGAGGAGGAAACGGAAATATTCCAAAGTAATTGGCCTCAAACTCCTATTTCTGTGCTACTAAGAACTGTAAGGTGACAAAATGCCAGCATGGAAACCAAGATTACCAATACCAAGGAGCTGGATGCAGGCAAAAATCAAAATACCAAAAACATTAGAAAAAAAACCAAACCAAGAGGCTGGACACCTTTCCAGAGCATTGTTTAAGGCCCCCTGTTTCAAGGTTACAATAATTCTGTGGAGAGTACCTGCACTGGGATAAGGCCATAAAAGATTTTCCATTGCCAGAAGGTTTTCAGTTACTTTTGAATTCTGTGCACAAACATAAAGCATTAGTAGATGGACATTTTTATGCCCACATAACCAAGATGATTTTTCCATTTGAATCCAAAGGTCCCAACACTGTATGTGAAAATGAAGAGTCAATGTTTAAAAAGGTATCACATTGTTTGGTGTGGCACATCCTTGTGGACACAAAATTAATCAAAAAAAGCTGTAACAGTTTCTCCAGTGACAACTTAGTTATTTTACTGAAACTGCAAGGCAGTCAAAAAACAAATAAGGAGTATTTACAAAGCTCTACCACTTCTTCAATTAACATATTTGCTTATATTAAGACTTTAATTTTTAACATTTTCATTCTTTATATCTAATGCAAGCAGGAGAAATGGGGGAAAGAGTCACTTGCAGCTGGCCATGGCCACAACTATTTTTCCCTACGAAACTAACACTGGTCATAAATAGGAAAAATTTAACTTTGTGACTAACAAATTTAATTAGCTGCAAATTTTAACATGTTATTTCATTACCAAACACTCCTAAACACAAACTTTCATTACATGGATATATATAATCACTGGAGAGATCAAATCCATATACTCAGAAGATAAAATTATGAACCCAAAGGGCCTGAAAGTAAAATGAAATTATTCTAGAAGCTGAAAAAAGCCTACAGAATTTATTCCCAAACCAGTAAGTTTCTGCAGCTGGTGATTTTATAACTGTCTATATTCAGTTGCCTGAGAACTAAGATTAAATAGTTCCAGGGTTTGCACACCTTTAAATCCTGCAGAACATGAGAGTCTAAATGCTACACAGGTGTTCTTCATAATAGTGACCACATAATATTCATGAGCCACTAAGCAGGAGCACTAGTGATGTATTGAGTATGATGCAATATTCAAGTTGCATCACTGCTCTGGACGTTCCCCATTAACCATTTAATGGACTTTTAGGCCCATGTCTGTAAAAAGAGGGGATGTACAGCAGGGGAAAATTTCATTGCATCCTGTGGAGCATGAATTCCAACTGTGTAGCTGAGCCAGACAAACAGCTTTTCATTGTCCAACTCCAGTTAAATCAAAACCAGGCTTGAGTCAAATAAATGGAAGCCACACACAAGAAAAGTAAAAATGATCCACACTAAGACTGGCATGGGCACAGTGTGGAATTTATTTTGACTTCCTTGAGAGACTGGTGTTCAACTGATGCAAACTTCTGTGAAGTTTGGTTTCCCAAAATAGCCCTCTCCAAGATGGGAAGTAAGGGCTGGGTCTGTGGAAGGCATTAACTGCCCTGCTACCAGGACCAGCACTCACCTTCCTACACAGCCTCAGGTCTGCTTCTCAAACTAAAAATACTGATACACTACTGGCAACATTCTGTACAACAACATCTGCCTGTGCAGTTTAGAAAAACAAACCAATCTTGTGCAGATGGAGCTGGAGTTCTGTCTCGCCTATTACCATTTATTAGGGAAATGACTGCCTACAGGTATCCTCCAGAGCTGAAAAGGGACCACGCAATTGCTGCTTCAGCCTCCCACGTGGATAGGAATCTATTTAAATTGTTGCTATTGGGAGAGGAAAGCAAGATAAGGAGAGAGACTTAGAAAGGCAAAAAACAATCTCTGCCAATAGAAATATTTCTATGGGGTTTTAGAGCATGAAATACTGTACCCTATATAAGCAGTACTTGTAGATACAAACTTTCTGATCAGTTGTGTAAGTGGCCAGAGCCTACCTAAAATCAGGTTCTGAGACAATATTAATTAAATTAATAGACCCTTCATTAAATCTAAGGATTTCATTTACTTCTGAAATGACCTTAACAAAACTTCAGACTTTGCTGTGTGTTTAAACACATTCATATTTATTTATACACATTACTTTTTTAATGAATTCTTTGTTTCCATACACTTTGGAATGGGAGAAAACAGGTACATGCCGCATTTATTGTTTTGCCAAGTGCCTATGGCACTTGCCAGATTACTGCCCACAATACCTCTCTCTATATATATCTAAGAAAAAATGGTTCCAAACCCCCTCTGACACCAAAGCTGAAGAAACTCTCCTGATGGACTGCTCTGCCCCAAAGCTCCAAACACAGTTCACTAATTTGTTCCTCTTGGACTGACTCTCCAACCATACTGAGAGGAAGAAATAACATTATTCTCATTAGACTGTCCACAGGGAATCTGGATAAGCACCTGAACATTAGGTCTTGTTAAGATTTAAGTTTCTGTGAGCTCCACTGTGGAGTAAATTATCATCCAGTAATGGTTCTGTTCAGTTCCATCTATTGCACTGAAATATTTAAGAGATTTGGGTGCAATCATCGCTGATTAGTTTAAGATAAATTAATTGTAAAACAGTTGTTCTGAAATACATTAAAGCAGGTAACAAAGAGCCTGTTACACAGAATCCATATGGAATGCTCCAGAGCTGGAGCAGTGCAACACCCCCCTGGTGTCAGGAACAAGCATCTGCCTGTTCCTTATGTCCACTCACTATCTGTGTTTTGCTGCACCCCAGACCTGCTGCACAGCCCGTGCCACCACATTGCCAGTGGCACTGTGACACCCTGCTCGGGGTTAGGAACAGCCCTTCTACTAACTTAGGGCTTGTCAGCTCCATCTCTGAAGAGCAGCAACCTAGAAATGTTTGCCAACAAAAAAGCTGGCCTAGAACTTGCACAGTATTCCTTACAATGCTACAGAACAGTAACTTTCCCCTTTATTTACCTGACTAATACTATGGAAACAGCTGTACACAAATGTGTTTAGAAATAGAAGCCTTCAGATTGAGTGACTATTGCTACTTTCTTGGAGCTGATCTCACTTTTTATTAGCTGAATTCTACAGCTTTTTAGCCCCACATCAGCAGCAAATGTGCTGGCTTCTTTCTGACCAGCTTCAGTAGCATCTAAATACTACATTCTGATTTAACAACAGAGGCAAAAGACTCCCCAGGAGGTTTGTTCTCTACCTCATGGCAAGCATAATCATTCATTTACATACATGGAATCACTGAATATTGTCCAAAGAGAATAAAATACTGAGATACAGACTCTTTTTTCTCTGTTCTACAGAACAGAAGCTGAGAGCTGCTGGTGTCGCTGCACTTGCAGGCAGGAAAGAACTTCCACAGCTCTTAAATAAACCCACTTTGTCAACACTGAAAAGCCACCTTTCAGTCAACATTATTGGCTACAACTATCTAAGCTAATATTTAAACCAGTGCACACAGGCTAAAGGCCTTTTGTATCAAGGCAGCACCTCCAATTCTGCAGATTTTACTTCACTGAAGAACAGGAACTTTGGGGCAAAGACCTCTTCCATGGTATTTTAAGGGCCAACCACTGCTCAAGTCTAGCCAAAAAGTTCTTTATTATAATTACATACAATTGCAGAGCTTTAGGATCTTTTCATAAAAAATGAGGAGAGGATCTGAATCAGCAGGTCTGAATAAGTTTATAATGACTGTTATCAATAGCAGATGTGTTTAAAAATAAGTGGTCTTTATGACTTGTCTTGTAACTAGTCCTTTGTTGTCTGACCTTTAATAAAAGAGCAGTACTATCACAAAACCTCCCCATATCTCTGAGTTTTTCATGCTGTCCATTTCTCTGAAGTGGAAAGGCTGTGCAACTCCATCCCAGCAGCAACTGGACCACAGTGGTCCCTCATGGGTTCTGTGAAGAAGAAATGGAGATGCAGTTCCTACACTCCCAGCATTCTTTTCAAAGCCCTACATCTGTTCAGCTACTGAAGTGCACTGCCATTCAGACAAAGCCATAGGTATGTGAGGATTCTAAGCTGTATTTTAGGAAGCATCCTTGTGAACATGGCATTGAAGTGGTCCTTTAAAGATGTGTTCTTTCTCCTAACTACTTTTATAAAAGGTGAAAATGGCAGCAATTTCAAAAATCACATAGGAGCTAACAGCAGTGAATTCACACACATCTGTTTACTTGATGGAAGTTTCTGCTGCAAAGGAATCTCACATTGCTTTTTACAGCTCAAATATTGATTTATTAAGTTTGGGAAGGTAATTCCTTAATGAGAGAAAACATTCATCACTCTTCTTCAAAATAGAGAAGACACTCCTGTCTTCAGACAGCTTCACTCCTCACTTCAGATGGCCTTGTCTTAAGCCCTCAGAGCACTGAGTTGTCTGAACTGGCAATTCTGAAATATTGTGACCTGTGTCAGCAAATTGCTGACCTGCTTCCCACAAGATCGTCAGGAGCACACCCAGAAAAGCAGGGTCTCCTAACCAGGCTGATGTTTTTCAGGATGATCTCAGCATGACAGGAGATGAAAGATGCAGAATCTCTTCTTACATCATACTCCAGACATCCTGAAATGTCCTCTTGCCATTAGTATTGCATAACAGCAGCTCCCTTAAAAGACACATGGGTGACATAAGCTATCTCACTGACAGGCACACAGTGATGAATCATTATTTTAAGGACTAACAATTACAAATTTTATAATCTCCTATTTAGATGTCACGCCCCTCCTCCGGGCCATTTTGCACGGACACCTACTTTGTGACCGTTTCTTAGAATTGCAGGAATTTGCAAAAGGTTTCAAAAACTTATCATTAAAAAACCTTAAATGAAATAGGAGAGAGCAACTAAGCAAATGGCTAACACAAGGACTTTCATATTTTTGACTCCTACATTCTTGCCTCCTAAGTCAGGGCTTTCCAATGAGAACAACTGTGAGAATCCATAAAATCAAACAGAATTCAGCAACACTAGAGTTCTGCCTTATGCTTACTTACACTGTTGTTAAAGTCTCACAAGTTCTGCAGCAAAATGAAAGAACATAGGAAGTAAAAGCCTCCTTTTTTTCATACAATATGAGTTATGAATCAGCAGTCTCCCAAGGAACAAAGCTAAAACCTGTCTTTCCAAGAGAAAGATTTTTGAACTCAAGTTTTGCTTTCAGCTCTTCCTTAAGGATGAATATTTGGGTCATCTTGGAAGTTTATTATTGAGACAATGAAACAGCACCCAGTAATATTTATAGACTACGGCATGCAAAGAGTGAAATGCTATCTCATTATGCACTTCACATTTTCTGAGTGTATTCGTAGCCTGATTTTTATTAAATTACAATAAATGAAATTAAAAACATCACAGTGACGGCTACCAGAAGTCAACCTGGCAGAGGAGAAAAATTCTACAATTTTGATTTCTAGCTTAGTTTAATATTAATAGTCACTACTTTGATTACTTGAAAACACTGTTTAAAGTGTCAAATGGCTGAGTGACAAGGCAGACTACTCTGTAAAAGCTTCTTGTTGAGAACGCACACACAGTTGCTGCTAAGATTTATTTTTGTTCTGATGTTACATAAAAAAAAAAAGAGTATTTCTGATTATGGTGAAAATGCTCATAAACCCTAAAGAAAACCTGGATTCATCTCATTCAGAACTATGAGGTGAACAGGAAACACATCTTTGTCATTTTTCAGCTACTGTAAATTCATGAAGCTGAGGTTACTGCTGGACACCCTCCTTCTGAGACAGCGGGGCCTCTTACTGTTCTAACAACAAGTCCAGTTTCTATTCAATATACATTTTTTATGTGTAAATACAACAGAAAGCTTCTTTTTCTCCTAAGAAGTTCTAAATATTTAGTCACGTTTCGTTATTATTAAAGGGAAATACTGTAGCTTTTGTGGTTTCTCTGGCATTATAATATCTGCTATCCTATGACAACTTCAGAATTTTTCTTATGTCCACTCAAAAATAGATTCAAAGAGGAATGCAACATGATGACTGAGATGAGGAGTTCATCTTAAGTCAAGTACCTTGTTTTTGCAAGCGTCCAATGCCAAATAATTTTGGGAAAAGAACATTACAGACTAACACTTCTGTCAGTATACACTGTCGTACACACGTCAGCACTTGCTTCTTAATCTCTTTCATGCTGCTGTTCCAAGAGGATGCATGCAGGTTTCCTAGAACCTGGCAATTAGAATAGATTCAGCTCCATGCGTAAGCAGCGTGAGAGCAATGATTTACGTGGCCTCATTGTATAAAGGCTTTGTAGGGTCTGTACAGGACACTCACCCTGGAAGCAAACAGAGTTTGGGGCAAGATGAATGTCTCTACAAGCTAAATAAAGCAGCTTATTCTGGGATTGCCATTTTCTGCAGTGCTTGTTTCCAGAAGCATCCATCAGACTGGTAACTTCCATACCAGAGCACCCCTTTCCAGAGTCAATAGATTGAACTATGACATAGATCCGGCAAATGAGGCCTCAGGACACCCTTGCTCAGACAACACCTTCCTTGATGGAGTCTTAGATATCAAGACAATTGTGCAGACCACAACTTCATTCCATTTGCATGGCTCAGACTTTTGAGGTGATGTTGGTTTTATCAAAAAGTGCCTTTTGAATCTACACACTTAACCATGTGTACAGAGTGCAAAACAGTGACAGCTACACTAATATATGCAGATCATTTAAACAGTGTCACTTCAGCTATAGATGTCCATAGCATCAAAGCCATTTTCATAAAAGATAGCTGACATTCTTACCTCCCAATCCATGTAGTCACACACATCTTCAAAGTTAGTGAGTAGAGACACTGAGCAGAAAAGCCGTGGCAGCTCATCCCTCGTCATTGGGGGGAAACGACTATCTTTAAGGGCACTGTTGGAGACAAAACAGAATTTCAAATGATTTTTTTTTTTAATTTCAAGGATTTTATCTGAAGAGTAGAAAGGAGAAAAAAAAATCCTGATGAAATGATGACCAGTTTGACAACCCAGTCACCAGTGTAACACACTGATCAACATTCCCGACCTTTTCCTTATACATTTGTTTTGGTTCTTGGCTGGCCAATCAGATGACGTTCTGAGGGTCATTCCTTCCTGAGCTGGCTTTGCTACTGTGACAATCTTATTAATGAACCAGCAGAAAGCTTTTGAAAAAAGTTACAAAAGCAATAGCTCCTCCACTTGTAACTTGTAAATCCCTTTCAAAAAGGATTAAACTTCACAACACAAAGTGGAGAAGTTCTATAGGCTGTAGTGATCAAACACTTAATACACTAATCAAATTGTAGAGCTTAATTATTCAGTGAGAAAAACCCCCTCAAACAAGCAGAACACTCTCTAAAAAAGACTAATATTCATGCTTACTAGCAAAGGTGAATACAAAAAGGTGAAAACATCCAAGGGCTCTACAGACCTGTAAACCTACAGGACTCAAGGAGGTTCTGCAAAGCAGATGTCATGATTAGTAACAGGGAAGCTTGCAAACAGCTAATCCATGGCTGACGTACCATTCTACAGACAAACACACCTAGTGGGGTAAAATCCACACTGAGGGGAGCTACCTGTGCACAGGCCAGCGGGCCTGCGAGCACACAGCAGTGAACAGACAGCAAGCAGTGCCGTAAGTAAGAACGTTTGTAAAAACCTACTTGCATAAGTTTGGTTAAGATCCAGTTAAATTGGCAAAGGGAGGGTTAAAGTGAGGATGGCATCTCAATCTTCTATTCTCTTAAGCTTTGAAATATGATGTGAATACAAGCATGCTCATCTCCAACAAGCACAGTGATCTGCTAACTGAGCTTTTGGATGAGTAAAGAGAATTTAAGAGACTTACTGAAATACTACCAAGCTCTTCACGTGTCTCATTGTTTCATCTAACAATCAGATTGTTCTTAATCGTTTTACTTGGCCTAGAGCCAGTGGCTGCCATTAGCTGATACAATCACAGCCATGGCCATGGTGTTACAATAATGGCTGCAGGCTCTGCACCAGAAATCACCGTTTTGAATAAAGAGCATCAAAACTTCATTAAAGCATGCCATGTAAGGACAAATGAGGAAAAAAAATAATGTACAGTAGAACTAAAGGAAATAATCATATGTATAACCAGAAGTAGTTTCCCATCAAGAACTAATACCATACACTGAAGAGTTAAAATAGAACCTACATTTTTCTGGGGGGGGTGAGGTGGAGTGGAGGGGGGAAGGCAGATTTTTTTGTTGCAGATATGCTACAATTACCAAACAACATAGTACTAAAATTCAGACTTAGAAGTCCTTCTCTACACAGACCTGTGAAGAACTGGGAACACTAAAGAGATTTAAAGCATAAGGCCTATAATATTTAACTAATGACTTCCACTGAAGATATATCAAAAGCAGGTAATTCTGATGGGATTTTCCAGTCTAGCTTTGAAACTGCTGCAACTAGGCACAGTTACTATCCTGTGCTCTCTGATGGTTCAGAGCAACATCAGAGAGCACTCCTATAGCCATAGCATACCAACAACATCCCCAAACACCAACAACCTAATTCAGCTTTCAAATCTCCCCACATGGCAGGAAAAATAAATAAATATACATATATAAAGGGAGGACACTCAGAACACAGGGAGAGCTCAAACCAAAAGTCCATCTAGCTTTAAGTCTATCTAGATATAAGTCATAACCAACAGCAGTTAGCAAAATCAATGAGTACAAGAACATGATCACAGCAAATGTCCAGGTGGTACCTTCCTAGAATACTCTCCAGGAATCCAGTTATTTATAGCTTAGGTATTTTGAGCCAGAGATGGGATCTCTGTACTTAAAAGGTCTTCTGAATTTCATTTAGTAAGTTCATGTACACACACTTTTAACATTTTACCCCCTTTTATAATTAAAAAATTATGCTTGGAAACCCTAATCCTCTTCAAATCCATTGCTACTACAAGTTTGCTTATATGCAGATGGCTCATTTCCCTGCGGTCCGCTGCATCTCTGTCATATAAACAATGTATGTGAACACTGTACTGAGAAACACCCAGACAGACAAACATTATTTAATCAACAAACAACAAATTCAGTTATCTTAAACAACTGTATGCACAGATATTTCTAATATTACTTTAAATCTTCTTCTCATAATTTATGCAACAATCTTACCAAGCACAACATTTTCCCATATTGCAAGAATTTACAACCTTCAAAAGATTTTTTTATTTCCTTTTTCTGCACAACTTGGTACTAGGAGTTTGTCCTTCAATTCCACTCCCTCAAGCTGCCAAAATCCACTGCCAATTTCAACTTTTTGAGGCAAAGGTTGTCTGTGTGCTGTAGCTGTAAACCTGATCCCCACAAAGTTAGAGGCAAAAGTCTCCAGCAAATTCCCACTCACTGAATACCTGCTGCACTGGTATTGCTAGATGAGAAACCATCTGTAATTTAACATTCTTCAATGTGTGCAGAAACAAACTTCATCCCATGCTCATGTAAGCCATGTCTCACAGAGCCATAGAATAACCTAAGTTGGAATCCCAATCAGGATGATCAACGCCTGGCCCTGCACAGGACACCCCAGCTCAGCCACTCCACTTAAATTCTGAGCTAATAATTTGAAACAAGATGAGCCAAATCATGACAAGTTTAAATATTGATAAAAAGCTGAGATATGAAACCTTCGGGTGAACACAGTGGGAGCAGGAAGGGCCACAAAGGTGTAAAAGCCTCGGGCACACAGAGGCAGCCAGGTGGTTCAGCTGCAGTGCAAGCAGTGCCATGCAGTGACCAGCACACGCTGAGCAGCAAGCTCAGCTGGCCTGCTCCATTCTTCAGCAATGACACTGGCACAAACACCTTGTTTTCATGTAACCACCTCACGAGAACTAAAATATTGCTATCAAATGATGGAGTGATTGCAATTATAACTAACTCCTGCTGAACTGCCAGGTGCTATTCCATCTGTACAGCATGCTGGAAAACTCCTGCTTGACACCTCCAAGACTACAGACAATGGTGCACAGATCCTGTCTCAACACTCCTGCTGCTAGAGGTAAGTGAGATATCTAGCAGAGTAAGACCAGAGATTTGAGTAACAGCCTCTGACACCACTGTGACTATACAGAGTACTGCTGTTATTTTACTCCCCCTTTCCCTGTCTTCAGACCCTTTTTGTCTTTCAAAATAGCTTGGCCTCTGTCGTTTTGTAAGTAAAACCAAAATTTACCTGGAGAAATTTGTGCTGACAATCAGCAACTGGAATAAAACGTACTGAAGGGAGATGCCAGCAAGAGAGTATTTATTTATACTGGTTAGCTACACATGAAATGCTGTCTGCTAACAATGAAATACTGTCTACTAACAAAATTTATGAAACAAAAGTTGTATCAGGTGCCAGTTTTAGAAGAACTACCTTGAAACTTTGTAACCTTTTCCTAAGGAGTTTGGGCATCACATTCTATTTTAAAACCTGAGATTTGTTTCAATGTGCTCTATATTACAGTTAGAGTACCAGTCATCTCAGTCATTCTATTATTACTGCCACAGCCCCAACTCTACAGTAAGTTCCAGACACCTTAGGAAAACCTAAAAGCACACCAGCTTTGTGTCATCTTGTCACAGATGAACTGCTTTCATTTTTGCTTTTCTCAATGCCTGGTTAGCAGGAGACATAAGGCATTAGAGATGCTTCCCTTCAGGACTCAGCCATTATTCTTAAGTTTAAATTTCATCTCTGTGGGCAGTAAATAAATCACCATCTATGACTGTTCTGGTGGCGCCAGTGGAACAAGCGGATGGTGCCCAGTAGCTCCTCAAGGGCAGCTGTCCACGTTGTACAAACCTCAGCTCTCAGTGCCTGACAGACTGGCATCACTCTCCAAAGTGTCAGCAGATGTCAACACTCAGTCGTCAAGGATAAAAATCCTTGCATGAGCTTTTACTTCTGCTGTTCCTGTTCTGAGAAGAAAGAGTATCAGTTTCTACAGGCAGCAGTTTAGCACTTACCATACACCTCACACACTCTACAAACATCTATGGAAGGAAATCCAGAGCTGGGCCTCCCCTGACAGGTCACTGTGCTCGGCATGTGCCTCCTGGTGACCAACTCACAGCGAGCAGAAAACAAGACAAGGCAATGCTTGCCTCCCGCAGAAGCTCGTCACTGGTCTGAGCTCAGAATAAAAAATCACCGTGTAACTGTGTCTTGTCAACATTCTTAAATGGCACAAGAGACTTAGGTGTCTGTACTTTTGTAGCCTTAGAATTTGACTGTACAGTCTTAGTGCTGTATTTTTCTGTCAATTCTTCTGTTACAAAAAGGAATGAAATCTGGCATATTAAATAGCAGGTTTAAAAAATATCAACTCCACAATTTTTATGTTAAACTTAGAATTAAGGAAGAGCAAGTGGAAATAATTAGCAAAAGAAGTACGAAAAATTAAGCAGAGTTCAAAACTACTTTTAAAGAAAAAGCCCACTAATTTTAAAAGCATTTTCTAGGCCATCTGTTCTTTATTCCTTCATGCCCAGAAATAATTTACATATATTGCTGCTGACTAAATGGAACTACATGGTACTGAAGAGTTGAAAAGAGGCAGTGCCAAGCAAGGGGAATTATAGCTGGCCAATAAAAAGGCATTAGTTTTTCCACATAGAGTATGCTCCATGTTAAAAGTGAAGCAAGCAAATTCAGAATTGAATCCTGTTCAAGGAAAACTATTTTTAGACACAAAATGCATGCAAGCACACGCATGGCCTTTCTAGTTAAATATGTATGCAGTCTTGGGTGTCCTACTAAGATCAAGTAATTGCCAGTTAAGAAAAAAGCCAAAACAAAGTGTTACTCAACTATCAGTTTTTCTTCAGCTGAGCCATACTATACAAATCTCAGCTTTTCTTCAAATGAAGTTTATTTGGCTATAAGAAATGTTTATCAGTAATTCAATTTTCCAAGAACCACTCCTCCTTTTATGTGGGATAGAAAAAGCTTGCAAACACTTTAAAGAAACTGAAACTATAAAAAGAAAAGAGAATTGTTTGAAGTATTTTGAGTTGCTGTGACAAACATCATGATGGTTAGGAAAAAAAAAATATATTCCTTACATATTTATGTTCCTGAAGACTACATCTTGTTTTCTATAAAATACCACTAGAGAAGCTCTTAGAATAACCTGAAATGATAGTACCTTCAGGTGAACCAAAATGAAATACATCATTGTGTTCTCCATCCATAATTTCTGTAGGCTATAAAAATGCCTTTTTAAAAAAAAAGTCAGCTTCAGTCTTTAAGAATCTAGGGCTCTCACACGTGATGTGGCAGATGGGTAACAAACAGTAGAACACAAACTGGGTAAATAAGCAGTAGTAGTGGAGTTTCATTACTCTTAAAAAATGACTCAAAATCCTTGTGACTGAATTTAAAAGATCCTTTAAAAGAGTTTGATAGCATGTAAGCATCAAAAATAGTAAAGAAAAATTTTGATGCAAATGAATGGAAGCATTAAATGAATTAAATTTGTAGTATTTTACTCATTGTTATTTAACAACAAACATTAACAATGAAATTTCTCACTAAAGCTCTTTTTTGGGGACAGTCACATCTACAGACCTATGCTGGACAGAGTTTAGATAAAATTAGATACAGTTCTGTACACTGCTGGAAATTACTTCGAAGGCTTAAACATGACACGGGAGGAGGAGATGCAAAGGAAGCTGTCAAACACTGGGCATGATGTAAGTAATACTCACTTTTATAGGAAGTGTGAATGAGGCAGAGACATTAAGTGACTCATGCAATTTAGGAGGCTTACACAGTGAGTCAGTGACAGAATTGAGAACAGAATCCAAGATCCCTGACTCCTAAAAATCTACTTTTTGTGACAGCCTCTCTTTCACTGTCTGCTCAGCCTACCCTGTAGAAACATAGCTCCCAGAGGATTAATCAAAACAGAACCGATAAATTTAATCCAATTTAAAAATTAATTTTCCATTACTTTTTTAGTTCACTCTCTTACAGCCAATTTTCTCTTAACCAGTTTCCAATACTGAAGACAGTATACTTTCACAGTATACTTGCCATAACTTTCTGGCATCTAAATAATTTTTCAAATATCATCAGCAGACATATGAAAACTAGGCTAAAGATCTTATTTTACAAACTCTTACCCTCTTCTCATACACAGTACCTTGGCACTACTTTCAGACGGTAGGGAAAGGACTTAAATTCTACCAGCTCTTCATTTAGCTCAGTAAGTATAACCCTGAGATTCTGGAATTTTTCACTGAGCGAACTAAGCTGAGCAGAATTACCTCTGAAGATGTGTTTAACAAGGAAACGGCCCTTTGTCAATGAACTCAGCCCAAAGGGCCCAGATACTGTTCTTCAACTGATTCAAAATATCCTGAAATTAATAAGTGTCAAACTCCCTAGATTTTAGGGAACAGTGAAGAAATGACAACAGTAAGAGACACTTGGTGCCAGGGTTTCAGAAGAAAAAAAAATGGACAGTATTTATTGTTCCATTGCTGGGTTACTGAGCAGGGAAGTTAGTTCAGATTTTTACTTTTTCATTCAGTAACTTCAATAGGAAGAAATTAAGGAACACTTAAGCAGACCACCAGTATTTTCCTAATGAAAATCAGCTCTCATAGCTTGGTTTGGCAGAGACCAGAGAAAACTAACAGCTTCCAAGTCACGACACGCAATTAATTTTTAAGCTAGAAAAGCAGGGCAGAGTGTGCTCTATTTCAGAAAGTGAAATTATTATGAATACAACCCTCCAAGCTGTCAGCATAAGGCATCAGACAGCCCAACACAACCCACAGGTCAGCCTTCCACCGACTTTTATTTATGACCAGAAGAATTTTGCCAACTTAAATGGAGATTTCAAGGAGTGATTTACATGCAAACAACAAATCACTTGAATGCAAGGAAAAAGGATTTATTTATATTGTCATCTTTTTTTTGGGTCAGACTGGAAAAATTTCCAGGAAACAAAACAACTGTGAATGACGTGTTTTTCCTGAACCCTCCCTTACATTTGGGAGACAGAAAGGGAAAGAACAACATTTATACTTCCTGCACATTATGTTGCTAAGTGGTAGTCACAGGGTAAAAAAAGAAATACACACTTGTTATGGGGCACAGATATACATCTCTGAAGTTCTCAGCTGATTTTATCAGCACAGTGCAGCAGGTAACAGCAACAGCATTCCAGGTGGACAAATAAAATACTGATCTGGCATTTTGGCTCTTGAATGTACTTATTTATTTTTTTACTCCACGAAAGTGAAGTATGCCAGAAAGCCTCTCTTCTCCCAATCTGTCTGAAATCAGACATGTAACTTAACAGGAAGAAGAAATATCCTGCTACTCTATTTTAGACAGTTATTTTAGCTTTGAAAAGAATACCATTCCTCTAAAAGACAAATCAGAGCTCATATATAAATTAAGCATTCAGAAAAGCTCATCAGAAAAGGCAACCTACATTGGCTACATAAGACAATTAAGACTCTATTTTAGACAGCCAGAGGCTCCTAAAATAAGCTGTCTGTATGTTCTCCTTATTTAACAGCTTCAATTATATTAACAGTATTTTTATGTGCACACATGTAGAGTGGAAACCATACCCACAATGAAAAAGCAAACCATACTGGTATTGCTGATAAGGTTCTGGGCCCTTGTTTTTATAAAAAAAGTACACCAGTTGTTTAAATCAAAAGATGCCTTTACAGAGTATTTCTAGGGGTACTTAAAATTTCCAGACAAATCCTTCTTTAATTTCTTACTCTGGCTACGTGGTACAGATCCATTCCAGAGCACACATGAAGGACTAACACGGTCTGAGATGCTGCTCAGGGACACTGCAGTCACTCTGAGTACCTGCTAAGACACAGAGCTAATGTGCACCTGCCCAGGGACCAGGGGCTGAAACTCCTGGGAGTTTAACTACTGCTGGTTCTTCAGCTGGGTCTGTCAGCCTTGTGTACGTAGCAGACGAAAACTCAAACTCCTCACTGACTCACTGTTACAAAATTTCTTTTAAGAAAAGAAAGCTTACAAGCATGAAGGTGTAAAAGCCAACACTCCCATAAATTCAGGACTTTTTAGCAGAAAGAAACAAAGATGTATTTTCTACTGCTCTGACAACTACCCAAAGAAATAGTCTACCACACTGGATTCTTCCAAATAAATCTAGTTCATCACTATGCCATGATGATATCACACTGTATGGACATGATGCCTGAAATTAGTTTCTCTTTCTGTCATAAAGTATCAAGGAAATAACAAAGGCTTAAAGGAGAGGTTCTTAAAGTTTAGGAGAATTCTGTGTATGTGCTGTCATGGACTTCAAGTGGAAGAGTATGATCACAGAAGTCACAGCTCCCGCAACCTGCTCCCATCAAAAAATTCAGTTAAAAAGATCCACAAAATAGTACTGTAGGTTCCTGATTACATTCTTAAGAGTCAAGTTTCTATGGCTTTAACTTCCTTACTGTTTCTGGAAACCAGAAATCTTACACTACGCTGCTTCTGTGGTTCTGAAGGACTTACTGACCTTTCAAAAGGCCAAATTAGGCAAAGATTGCATTTTTCTCACAGTTTTAGTCCTGCAGGGCATGAGGGTATCATTCTGCATTACTATACAATATACCCTTTTACACCGGAAAAAAAAAATGAAAATCTTTAACGATGCTAACTTCAAGACACAGCAGAGCTTCAGTAACAGTTCAGAGGTACACCCTGACACAGGTGTGCTAAATCCAAAATCCTCCCATCACACAGGCCAGTGAGAGAGAGAGGCAGCTTGGAGCACAGCACAGCCCGGAGTGAGCAGCTACTGTGCACCGCCCCAGGGTAGGTGGAGAGCTGGAACTGCTTGTTCCACCCACCCCATACTGCAAGAGCTGAACCGAGGCAGTTTGGGACATCCACTGCCCCACAGCTGCCTGCACTGGCAACTGCTCAGCACGGACCCTGAACAACATCTTCTGACTACAAGGGAACATCAGGTCAGCAGCTGTATACAGGACTTTCTTCAGAGGGGGAAGCTTCTTTTCCGCCTTTACCTGTTTTGTCCCTCACCTGGGATAAATGACAATGGAATTCAAAAAGGCGTGACAATTTGTGTCATAAACATTCAGGAAGCTGAAAAGGATCAATTGCCACAGAAACATCCTTGTTTGCTACACAAAAACCAAATCCACAGCACTTAAAACAATCCCCCAGCATAACACAGTGATTGTCACAGTGACTCCAGACGCTTGTTTAAAAACTGAGCAACAAAACCGACCAGGGTTAGGTGTGTAGGTTTTTGTTTGGGGAACACATGATAACAGACTAGTCAGAAAACTCTTAATTGAGCTCCAACTGGACTAAATTATAATGTCACTAAAAGGCTTTCCAGCAGATGGCAAAGTTTAGATAATCAACAAAAATGAACTGCTCAATTACACTTAGAACCACACAGCCTGAGCAACGTTAACCACCCAAATCCCTAGAAACATAAAAAGAAATCTCTAGAATTCTTTACATCTCCATCACGTCTCTCAAAATTGACCTAAGATCATTATTTTACCCCAAAACAGATAGTGAAGTCAAGACAAAAATCTTTAAGGCCACATAATTGCTGAATTAGACTCTCATTTAGGCAATTCACAAAATATTACTCCCACTCCAAAGCTGCATTCAAGTCATAATTTTACAAAAGAACAAATTAATGAGGTATTGTAAATTTATTATGAACTTTGAAAAGACCTCATCTTAAGTACATACAGAAAAATGTTTCTAAATGTCTCAGTAATGCAGTTATATATAAATATAGGAAGATAATTTAAACATTTACGTCTTCAATTTCCTGCAGTTTGTAAAAACGGGGTCTTTTCCAATTGTGCTACTGAGATTCTACAACAAAACAGTACTTAATTTTCTCATCATTTATTTTGTCACCAGAAACACTGTATTTTTACATAAAAATATGATAGCTGAATTTTTATTGCTCAGTTTCAGTACTGTTTGCCACGAACATGAAAACTGTGGTTTTTAATCAGGACTTTAAAACTGCAGTGATGAACAAATTAAATATACATAATCAGGTTAAATATAAGGAAAGCAAAAGGCTCGGTAGATTATGCAGTAAATCAATTAAGAAGGATAAATATCACAGAATCACAGGATAGTTCTGGTTTGAATGGACCCTAAATATCATTTCATTCCAACCCCCTGCTGTGGGCAGGGACACCTTCCACCAGACCAGGTTGCTCAATCATATTTGCTTGCCTGAGGTAGTGCAGTCAACAGTTCATAGAAAAAAATTAAGACAAGAAAATATGCTGGAATATGAAGGTATTAGCAAATATGGTCAGAGAAATGAAAGGCAACAGAATCCAGTCTTGAAATTCTTCAACAAACACAGAAACTGAGAATAACCCAAGGCCCACACTGCCTTACAGCCTAGAATATGACCGCTCAAAATACAGAATAATATCCTGGCTTGTTTCCCAAGATCTGTGTTTCATCAATATCTCAATTCAACTTGGATTATGTTTAAACCAACTGGTTTTCAGCAAAGTGCAATCTCTTACAAATCCTCCAAGTGCATCTGCACGGAGTTGCAGATCTGAGTGCTGTCAGTGTAGAGGCTGGTATATGAGCTCATAGCATCTTACTAATTCTCAGTGTTTTTATAAATATAGTAAAAGACAGGCGTAAGATGAAACCCTTGTGGCACATCACATGTAACAAGACCTCAGGGAAAGAAATGGTCCTTCCTTATTTCATGAGAGTTTTGGTTTCTAGGCACTTGCTCCCTCTATCACAAAACTGTTCTTGAATGCAGCCATCAGAACTGCTGCATCAACAGAATTTAATTCCTATTTAAGGCAACAAAAAAGGCTTAACATTTTTTCTCTTCCTTTGGTATATGTGCAGGCTTTTATTTCACATATGAATCCCATTAAGAGACCAATCTATGATTGTTCATTACCTCTACAAATCCCCAATTAAAAATCGAGTATGTTTTAGATACATAAACACATTTTATATATCTGGAAGCTTTGCTTCCTGCATTTCCCTCCCTTTATCTTCCACACACGAAGAAGTTGTCTCTAAGCCATCTTCTTATTCTCCTTTTAGCAACTCTGCCACTTCTCTCACGCTCACGAGAGCGGGTCACGATTTCATCCTTTTATTCCTTCCAGATTCCTGTCACAATTCTGTCTACTTGGGGCGGCACGTTCTGTGCCACCTGCAACCTACTCAGCTTACAGAAGTGCCTGGATGGGGCATTCACAACTCACTCTTATCTAAGGTCAAGATGCCCAAGCAACAGAACACTTGCAAGCTCAGCTAAACAGTACATTCAGTTCCAAGTCTGCCAGCTGTCACTCTGTATGTTTTTCACTCTAAACCAGGTTTTGAGTAGCAAATAAAAACAGCTGAAGTGGAATGAAAAGGAAGTTCCGAAATGAAGAAAAGGCAAAAGGTCCAGGTTAGGCTACATCTCTCTACGGCCTCAAAAACTGTAACTCAAGTATTCAAGGAATGCATTTGAATCAATAGCATTACATGCATTTGAAAAGTCTGCTTATGAATTAAATATTTTAGATTCATCTTCTTAGAGAAATTACAGGCCAAATTCTTCTGCCTTTGAAGGTAGTGGAGTTTTGCCATTCACTGCAGTAATGCCTAAACCAGGGAAGGACTGTTCTGTCCATGTGTCTATTCAGCTTTTAACTACCAAGAACATCTTGCATTGCTACATATGTTTAACTGAGGGAATTGTACCAAGAGAGAATGAATTCCAACTATTCAATATTAAATGAGAATACAGTGTGGACACATAAAAAACTTGTTTAGTCATAATCATACCATTAGAGATACAATTCAACACATCTGTCTTAAAGTGGTTAATATTTAAACGGAAATAGATTTCATCACCTTTCTAAAAAGCAACTCACGAAATGTTTCACCTCCTGAATGTCAGGAATGCTTTAGTCAAACAGTCTTGTGAAATCATATGTAACAGCTCTTGGAAATTTACATTTTTGGGGAAAAAAAAAAAAAAAAAAAAAATGATGCGTTGTAGACCTCCACAAACCTGAAGAGGGTTTTCTGAGCAACAAACCAGAAAGTCACCCTTTCAGTAATTGAAAAAGCCGAGCACACAAAGAGGGGTGGCTCTAGCAAATGAGGCTGCATGCGGTGCAGAGACCTCCACAGACAAAGCACAGCTGCTGCTCTTTGCAATGAGGGATTAGCAGTCTAGGTCAAAGGAAAAAAGCCTCTCTGTAGCTAAGTGAGCAAACTGCAGAATGCATCCTCAGCACAGATGAGAAAGGGCCAGCTAACCAGCTTGCAAATTGTGCAGAAGCTTCTGGGAACAGAAACAAAACCAGCATCAATTTCTTGACAGAGCGTGTAAAATATTTCTGGTGAAAAGCAGTGATGCCCTGCTGTAGAAGTGAGGTTACAATGACCTCTCAATTACTTCAAAATTACATTTCTCCTTTCCCTTGTGTTCACTTACATAACAAGCACTTTTTCTTCATGGCAAAATGAACACATTACCTGCGGGGCTTTAACAACAACACCTGGAAGTAACTGGCCTAGAGATAACACAAGCAGCTCTTTAAACTCTAATTCCCAAACAACTGAAGCTGTTAAATGCATACACATATGCACAGAGAACTTTTTTCTTACATACAGACATTTATATCTCTTTCAACTTTTGTACAATTGAGTCATATTATATTTTGGCTTTACATTGACACTTTAGTTAAATGAGATATAAGCCAGTACTTGAAGAAAAGAATTGCTTAACCTTTTATTACATACTAAGTATATTTTTATTCTTCATCATTAACTTTAGCATCACTAAATGAAAGAAATTAAGAGTCTCCTTAAGTAAGAAATACTGTTTTAATGTAGCAGTGTGGCTGTATTTCTAATCTGGCTTTTATTTATCAATAAAGCACTGAAAACATTACTCACAATTAGGCCGGTATCTAAAGTAGCAAATTAATTGCTTGTTTTAAGAAGCTTGACACCTATTTCAGTTTGTGGTATTATAGAAGTCATCAAAATTATTTGAACTAGAAGTATCAGAAGGTTGTACTGGTCAAAAAAAACCCAGGAGCTTTTCTTCTTTTCCCCTGTCAAATCAAAACCAAGGGAATTTTAATGAACTGAATAGTGCAATAAGAAGTCACCTTTCCTTGCTGGTAAAGAGTATGCAATACCTGATTTCACATACAGACTTACACAACTGTTAGTAATTGCCGTTATCACAAAAGGCCCTTTCAAAGAAACTGGGGTTGCAGCTTCTGGCAGATGGGAAGTTCCCAGGAGCTGTGCCCAGGCCCAGCAGAGCACTTCTTAACATCTGCACCAGTTCCCCAAGTTCTTGTGGGAGTTATTTATATACTGTACTTCTCCAACCTGAGAGACTGCTTGCCTGACAACTGACCCTTTAATGCAAGTAATCTGCACTAAGAAATAAAGATTATACCATTCCACTGGAACAGCAAACCTAAATTTAAGCATGTGAGCTGACACTTTGTAGCCTACGTATTATATTTAAGACGCAGGCACATGTCACCATTCCCCCACGGAGAATATCCTTGCTTGAAGAACTGAGTGTTACCAGTCCTACGGAAATGTGTACTGATGGCCAAAAAAAGCTCTTCTCTACCATGGTCAAAAGCTATTCCCTACATGTAAATTACAACTATATTTAGAAAAGTTTTAATTTAAAGTTTTGAAAATTCACATAAAAGTAGGAATCTTCGAGATCAGAAATATTTTTGGTTCTACAACAAATACTCCTAAGTAATAGTTTATTTACATACTTTTGCAGCAGTAGATGCTTTAGGAACTACATCAATACAGTTATTTACAGACCAAAAAAAAAATAATCTAAGTACATTCAGTTTGTTTCTAAAATAAAGGCTATCACAAATATACACTTGTTTAGAGTGTATAAAGCACTCCATTCATTTTCCTAATGAGTACAGTTGAAAATGACAGAATCCGAAAAGTGCATCTGCAATTCAAAGGAAAGAGACAAATCTGGAGTGCTTCTGTCCCTAACATTATATTTAAAAATAATGTTAGAAAAGAAAAGCCTTGTTATTTTCAGGTAAGGTATATATTTCCCTCTACAACACAGCAGATGAACTGCAGTAAAACTCCAGTCCTTTGTCAATGCTGAAGTTCAAGACAGTCTTTCAAGGCTCTCCTGTGTGTTGTTTCTTCCTCCCCACTCTGAGGTCACTTGCGCACAAATATACACGGTATGAGTTGAAGTAGTGCAGAGTGATTGGGCCTGTAAGACTTTAGGACTACCTCAGAAGCTTAACTTTAGATGTCTTCAGACATTCTTCAGCATTTTATATGGCTACCTGTGTTCCAGCACTGGATAGGCTATTTCTTCTTCTTCCAAGAGATTTTCTACCATCTTAACCGTGCAGCTCGCATAAAGGACATAACTTCTCTCTTCCTGGTGTCAACAGGAATAAATTTTAGAAACAGGTATCTGTCAGTACTATTTAAAAATACCAGAAAACTCTGCTACAGTTTACAAGAGCATTTTAACTCTCATTACTCTGATCTATAGAAAATGGTAAAAAACAATTTCAAAAGCTTCAACACCTTTGTGTTAAAGCGAACAGGGATAACAAGGGCTTTTGAAGCCCAGTTCTCCACACCCAGTTCATGCTATTTCTTCTTTATAGTCTTAAAAGTAAGCATCAGAAAACACCTAAATGGAGGAGGTGCTGACAGACTGAAAACTTTAATTGAGACTCCTTTCCCACAGTGCCTCCCACACAAAGCTGCAGAGTTTAAAGATTTTAACAGCTTATAAGCATGAGACAATTCTTTTTTCCTGTGACCTTGCCTAATCTCTGCTAACTGGTATTAAAACATCAGATTTCAGTAACAATCAGTTCCTTGAGCCAAGGAAGCTTCTACCAGGCAAGGTATCTAAAAAGCCACAGCTGCACCTCAATTCCCAGAGTCTCACTTAGGATGTCTCAAATCTAGCACATACAAGCACTGGCCAGTCTGTGCAGTGGGATGTCTTGCTGCCCTCACAAGAAAGTTGTGGAAAACATCCCTTACTCTATATTAAAAATTAACACCTACTGCTAAGCTGAGAACTGCCAGAGAGAAAAACTCACCCAGAAGCAGGTGACTTCTATGCCAATTTTTTCCATCCTGTCCTGTTTCCAAACAGACAAATCCTTCCTTTACAGCGTAAGTGCTCTGACACACACTTCACCTACGCCTCTGTCTTCTGTGAGCACAGTCCTATCTTGTGTTCTGCAGCACTGGCCCATAACAGCACATCTTTGTAGCGCTTCAGAAATCAGTATGTCACCAAGAGTCTCAAAAGAAAGCAAATACCATTATAAAAGATTTTTATGCAATGTTTTGATGATGTTCCCCCTAAGACTATTATACAAGAAGATTGAAAAGTTGACTAAAACCCATGGAAGTACCAACAACTATTTGTACTAGTAAAGGAAAAATAAGTTATGGCAATCTAGAGCTTTGCTATGAAAGCCAGAGCGGCCAGTTCCCCTGCCTCCACCCTCCTTCCCAATCACTTTTATCAAGTAATATTCAAAGACAAATAAAAATCTGACTTAGAACCAAACTAGTGCTTCAACTCAACAAGAACTTTGTCTTTGAACTTACAGGGTGTGCATCATTTTGTTCAAATAATAGGAGACTACGTGGGAAGAACATGAAATGTAAGATCATCATGGGAAAGACTGGAGTCACAAATGACATGGCTCCTTCCTGAAACTCATCTGAAAAGTCTGAGTAACTGCTGGATATCACTAGTTACTCACATTCAACCAAATTTCAGCAACATGTGATTTATTCCAAATACCACAACTTACATCAACTAATGAAAGTTATCTTGCTTGAGCATGTCTTTTTCTAAGCATGCATTTTATAAGAAATACATTTTTGAAATTCCCAATTTCTAATGCATGTTTTTTAAATAAGATGATGAAATTAGTATTTCAAATCTGGCTGGTTTCCTTACTTACACCAAATTCTACTGTTGAGACCTAAAACTTATG
The DNA here is from genome assembly GCA_013398015.1 of Oreocharis arfaki. Classification (NCBI taxonomy): domain Eukaryota; kingdom Metazoa; phylum Chordata; class Aves; order Passeriformes; family Paramythiidae; genus Oreocharis; species Oreocharis arfaki. Next base: position 293,304 of record VZRR01007168.1, on the reverse strand, counting down.
ACAGTCTCAGTAGAACCCTTCTTAACTTCACGGAGCCGCTTTATACAGCAATTTTGTAATAATTTTTAATAATAAAATTTATTTTTCCTTGATTTTCAGGTACCTTTCATGAACAGTCAACTCACAGAGTAAGTTTACTCTACAAAACAGAGAAATGCATTCTCCTGTGCCAAAGCATTCATATAGTATAATTCAGTTTTCCCAGCAAAATGGTTAAATGGTTATCAATATTTGATAACCCTGGATCTACTGAAAAAGCTTTGGGAGAGCATCGTTATGCCCTCCTCCTTTCATAAAGATAATAATCTAAGAACTGTCCTTCCATTTGTGGTGTTTTCCTTTGCTTTCTTTCAAGAAGTGTTGCTAAGGAAACAGACTCTCATCCACCATTAGGTCCAAGGGTCTAGCAAGGTTTTTCTCAGAAATAACAGACCAACAATTACAAAAACAGTATTTTATTTGGTTTGATTGTTTGTTTTTAAATAAAGTAAAAAATCAAGGCAGAATTATTACATCCCCAACACACAATATGCAAAAACCATATATTCCCTAGAGCATGCTCCTCTCTTCTAAATAACAATATTCTTCTTCCATAACAAAATAAGGAGAAGCATTTAACTGATCATTAAAGCAAAAATTTGGGGTTTTTTTCACTTAAAGAGCCAGCATGGTATTTAGCTTTGCCCTTTGAGAAAAGGCAGCAGACGGTCCTGTTAAGCAACAGTTCCCTGAAATAACGACCTGGCACTGTGTGCACAAAATAATTACAGACCTATTTACTGAACTGACTCAGCCAGAAAACCTAAGCCTGGCTCAATAAATTCAGATTTATATACTTCATTTACACTTTCTGGTGGGTTTCCACCACAAACCATTTTACTAATAAACATATATTCCACTAGAACAGATCCTAAGATTTACCCAAAATAAAGTGTTTGTTATTTGTAAAGTCACTGTCTCCAAGCAGAGTCAAAGCAATTAGCTTTCATTAGCTTAGATAAAATTTAAAACATGAACAGCTCCAAGTTTCAGTAAAGTCTCATCTATATACAGATGACATGGCAGGCAAAGCCATGAGCCAGTAAAAAAGGTCTATACGTTGAAGTAATTTTGCCGCAGTTTCAGTAGAAGTAATCAGTAAATACTGAAAGACCACAGCGCTAATACCTTAATTTTATATTTTAACAAAAGCATTTTTGAAAACAAAAAATATCTATATTGTATAGATACAATATAATTAATACCTCTGGAGGTCAACACCATCATAAATACATACATATCTATATATACCTTCTAATTTGTAAAGCGAAGTGGAATGCTGAACTGCCTTAATACACTTCAGCCCAGTTCTGACTCAGAACACATATGTGCTATACATTATATGCTATATGCTAAGATACATGTGTATATAATAAATGTGTTCAGTACTTACGTATTTCCAAATGTCTTTCAAACACAGCTTTGGCTCAGACACCTCTTTCTTCTGCTAAGGAGTTTTAGTGATACGAAACTGCTACAAAATGAGGAGAATAAACTGCTCTCTGTGCTGCTGCCTGGCAGGAGAGCAGGACCTGCCTTATACTGGGCACTCGGTGATGCCCATGTCATGGTAACATTACCAACTACCAATCCAAGGGGGCTCAAGTTAGCAGAACAGCAGCCCTGCAACCTCTTCAGCATCCTTGAACTCTCCTTAGGCCAGGCAGCCCCCACCCTGGGCTGAAGGAAAAGCACTAAGTACACCCTCTTAAGAGTCAGTTTGGCACCCCACATTCTACCTCCCCAGGAATGTGGGATGTTCTGAAATCACACCTACAGAACCTTGTAACTCAGTAAGGGAATATGATGGTGTAACAGAGTTGTTTACTCTGGAGATGTTTAGCCTGGAGAAGAAGAGGCTCAGGGGAGAGCCTTCTACTCTCTACCTGCAAGGAGGCTGTAGCCAGGCGGGGTCAGCCTCTTCTCCCAAACAGCAAGCAATAGGACAAGACAAAATGGCCTCAAGTTGCACCAGGGGCTATTAGGAAACATTTCTTCACCAAAGGAGTTGTCAAGCATGGAAGCAGGCTGCCCAGGCAAGTGGTGGAGTCCCCAACCCTCGAGAGATTTAGAAGCCATCTAGATGTGGCACTTGGAGACATGGTTGAGTGGTGGGCTTGGCAGTGCTTAGTTAATGGTCGGACTTGATGACCTTAAAGGTCTTTTCCAATGTAAACAATTCTATGATCCAATGTGAAAGATGAGTATCTGAGGAGTCACAGCTGCCCGCAGTCTTACTGGTTCAACAAGCTTTGACAGCACGTAGGGCATTTTTGTTCTTAAAACTCAGCTGATTTTACAGGTTGAACATCCCCTAAAAATTTTACCCTGCATGACTGCAATTTGCTAGGTAGGAGATACACACTCCAGAAGGTTACTGCCACTGGCTTCCCACATGCTCTGTGGTACACAGTTGTTGTCCGTCCACTCAACCGGACACATACCACCTCTGGCCCTAAGCACCTCTTCTCACTTGGAGATCTGTGCCCTCTACCTAAATAAGGCAACCCTGAGAACTCGGAGACAACCTGGAGCACTCAGAGGCGACCAGCAGACACCTGCTTTTCACAGACATGTACAAACGGAAGGGAAGCTTCCTGACATTAAAAACAATATTAAACACAGAAGAACAGCATAACCCTGGTGAGTTCAGGCTGTCACAAACCTACACTGCTCTCTGCAGAGTTTAATTTCGAGCATGATAATGTAAGCTTCATTTCACAATTATCAGGCATTTTCCCATTGGTGGCCACCAGACAGTGTATTAGAGGAATTTTAAAAAGCCGACTTTCAGCAGTGGTCTACTATAAATCAAAGCCAAAAGTAAGACAGCCTGCAAAGTATTATCAGTGGGCAACAAAGAAACAACAACATGCTCTGAAATATTACATGAAATATTATTTGCACAAACTAATTCAACCTATGGCTTCTGTCAATAGTGAAGGTCACAGCAACAGTCAAAAACATGTAATTTCTCTAACTCTGCAGTTCAAAAAATTGCAGTCAGATGGATGAGTATGCTTTGCCCTGGATCAATGGTAATGACTACCTACACCCATTGCAACACTGCCTAGGGGTAAAGGTTTTGGGAAGTTAGCACTGACGTGTAGGACTGATTACAGGGTTAGAGTGGTAAACTCAACTGAACACATGAAGGAAGTTGTCCTGTCTGCACAAATATTTGTCACCAGTCTTTAGGAAATAAGGCCAGCATCAACCTTAATGTGATCAGTCATTAAATATTTTTTAGTTTTACCCCTTAAATTTGCTTGCCATACTGCTGTCTTACAGCTGTATGGCAAACTTTGGAACAGGAGGAAAGAGTTAGTGTTTTTCACAGAGACAGCAGGCAATACTGCAGCAACAACGACTCAGACTCTTGAAATTGCTGACAAAGACAGAGCAGTACTTGATGCCAGCAGTAGCCAAATCCTCATATGGAACGTAGACGCAAATTCAGTTATGAGAAAGTTGGGTTGCAGGTTTCATTTCCTTCCATCTTGTGCTTCTCATCCCAAGCTTCTCTTTGTTTCCTTTTCTTAATCAACCACATCTAGGCTGAGTGTCTGACAGTAGTCCTATTTCCCTCAGGTGGAGTGGTAAGCAGAACACACAACAAAAAGACCGATTACATCATATAGTCAGTAGAGACAGGCCTATGCTAGTTAAAGGAAGGTGGGTTACATATTATTCTAGAATTTAAACCCAGTTTTCAGCCATTAGGTTAATACACTTAAGTCTTGGAGTCCTCCAGTTTTTCTTCACCACTTTCTTCTGGGACAGCAGACTCTGTCATGAAACATCTCCCTTTACCTGTCGGTTCTCTACTATCTCCCTTCCCAGATACATATTCTAGCCTTGACAGGCTAAACCAACACAGAGTTAAAAATTTATGCACCTACACTTTTACATCCAATAGGCATTAAATATTACTTCAAATTCTACGAAATAAGTTAAACAAAACTAAAATAACAAATGAAACAATTTTGTTCAGTATCTCAAGTGTATGAAAGCAGGAGTTTAAAACTTCAGTGCCAAAACCTAAGTCTTACTGCTGTACAGAATACATGAAAAAGTAATTTATCAACCTGTTATGAAATTCTGTGGTAACCTGCTTCCAAGTTCAGAGTATTTTCTTGAAGGAGCTGTAAAACATAAGGTATTTTTCATAATCTGGATTGGTTTATTTTTATGCATTCAGGCTGGATATTCAATTAACACATCACTCTAAAAGACTATTTTGCCCATGGTAAAATTTCTTCATTCTAAAATGCAATATTCAACACTGTAGAACATTTGGACATGGTTTACCTCCTAGTAAAATGAAACAGAAATCACGAAGTCTGAATCTCTCTCTTCATAAAGTTTTGCAGAAGATTTTAAAAACACGCATTCTTTCCCCTGTTTTTCACTGATATAACTACAGAGAAAATTGAATTTAACATGTAGATTTTATTAGGAATGCAGTAATAGCTTTTTAAACTAAGGGTATTCTCATCCCTCCTCACAACTTAGGCAGATGCATCCAATTAATGATGAATCATTCCACATAAATTTCCTGTTTAGAACATACTGGCAGTATCAGCGTGACAACCTACAGAGCTCAAAATGGTCACAGATCACCACCATTTTTGTTTACAGACCTGAAAAAGTGTAGGGTGGGCATGTATCAAGAAACAAATTGTTCACTCCAGATTCCTAAATGAACTATCATTACGGTACTTCAAAGGAACTACAATACTGTATGCAGATAGAGATGTGTAGGCTACACACTGGATACAATATACAGCCAGAGATCAAGACTAGAAATAAATAAATTTATTGTGATCCTAAGGACTATTCAGCATATTTGCAATAAAATTATGTGTGAAGGGAATTGTGGATATTTTGATTGCTAAGCACCAGGGCATATAAAAACAGCTGTTCTTTTGTACCATTTTACTGACTGAAACCTGGGCCACAATTCCACAGAAAGTGCTGAAAAGGATAAGAACGAACTAGACAAACAACCTGGTTTGGTTTATCCACCCTGTATCTTCAAAATAACTGAAGAAAAGTGCCTCCCAGTGTCAAAGGAAAACAAAGTCAGCAGAATATCTGACTGTATCCTCAACTGAAAGTTTTGCTCAAGTTCCACTTTCTGCAGTAGAGCCCATTCTCATTCTACCTACTTTGTTGATTAATTTCTGCCTTCCCTGAAGAAGTTTTTCCCTTTCAGGAACTGTCACATCTTCTGCAGGAGCCTATTGTCCACATATTGCTGAAGCAAACTATAATGTCCTAGTTTCTGATCCCTCCTAGGGAGGCCTGTCGAGCTCCAAACTCTCAAAGCCCATGGACATTTCAAAGGTACTTCTTTTGCTCCTCAAATGATCTCCTCTGGAAGGCCCATAGTTGAAAAGACTGACCCCAAGAAGGAAACTGATCAAAGGTAACCCTCTCTTTCATGTTTTATATAATGACTGAGAGAAGGGAACACCTTTTGTGTACATTCTGATATGAACTTCACATTTGAGTGGTCATATTTGAAGTTCACTTGTTGTTTAAAAAAAAAAAAAAAAAACCCAACAAAAAACCCAAAAGCAAACCTGGAAACATTTTAGGTACCAAAACCATAAAAAAATATTTACCATAAATTGTAACAAAATCCAATATGCCACTAAATGCTATATTTTATTTTAAAACAACTTACGTGCCTATGAAGATTTTTTTTTAAAAAACAGGTTGGTATATAGTTCCATTTTCCTCATCTTGAAAATTACTGAAATATCCTCTGAATAGCCTAGTATAAACTTCCAGAGCATGTGGCCATCCTGTATATACTGCACTGAAATTATTTCAGTTCCCTTTAATTTTCATCACTTTTCATGTATTTTGACTTCAGCTTTCAGAGTCAGAATGCAGTGACAAGAATCTTATAACCAGTTTTAAAGGTGTTTAACAGTACAGCCCTGTCTGACTTGTGAGAATGGAAAAATCTACGAGGAACAAAAACCATTTTCTTGAGCTATCACCTTATTCCTAGCCTTAGGGGGAAATTTTCTGTACAAGCTCATTGTTCTTAATCAAGCACTGTAAAGCACACACCTAAATGAAACATTCTCCAGTGCAGGGGGCAAGTTGTTTTTCATTCAGTCGGGCTCATTAATGGTTAAGATTTTAAGTCTTTTAACCCTCAACAAAGAAATTTTGAATTTCATTAAAAGTTTCTTCTCATTGACCATTTTGAATGCTGAGGTTTTAAAGAACACAAGCAGAAACATTCCAGAGTGCATAATAAATAAACTGAACACAATAACAGTAACTAGGTCTTTCAGAGGTCTGTAAGGACTCCCAGAGATGAGCAGTTGATCTTCTTCAAGCTGAGCAGAGAAGCATGAAATGAACTTCAGGTTGCAACTAACTAGGGAGACATGTAAGAAAGAGCATGTCTCATTCTAATATTATTTAATGCCAGGAAGGACAAGGCATTTTAACAGCAAAGAGGAAGATCCTGTAACGGACAAAAGCCTCAAATCTAAAGTGATCTGGAAGCACTAATTATTTTAGGTGATGACAATTTTAGAGGTCTACACATGCCAGAATGCAGCTTCTATTTTAAAGCCTAATAAAGTCTATTGTAACTGAGAGGAACAAAATTCCATTGATTCTTTAGAGAATAAACTTCAGAAAACTCTTAGAAAAAACAAGTAGAAAGCTTGCTACTAGCTCTAGTGATAAACTTATTAGTTTTCACTCTATGCAAAGGAAATGGAACAATATTAAGGTGAATGAATTTAGGTGTAGATCAAAACATGAAGGATTATGCTGCCAGGGAGTGAAGGATTATCATCACTTACCTCCCTCATCCAGAAGCTTCCCACTCAGGGGCTGGGATGTATCTGAAGAGTAACATGTAATGGAAATTTGTAGCATTAAATTAACTGCAGCTGATTGGAAGCACCTGATGGAGAAGAGGTGAGAATACCTGCTGTTTTAGAAGCGTGAATAGGATAATCCCCAAGTCTGACTTTCTGGTCTTCTGCCCTGATATTAACTACTAAGGTTAAAATTTGTCTGAACCCTGGAAAAATACTGTAATAATCAGCTACAATAAGCTATTGGAGAGTAGTTTCCAGACCCATAAAAAGAGAAAAAGCTCAACTTATGGTTTTTAACTGAAAGCATGGCCTCGTGACACCAGAAGTCAAATATCCAAGCAATACACTTAGCATCAAAAGGAGACACAGGTTTTCACTGACCCGTACAGTGACACAGCCAAAAAACCCAAAACAAACCTATCATCTCCTCAACAGACTACTTATACATGGAAGTCAAGGCTACAGAAAACAAATTCTTACCTAGTAAGTGTGTACTCCCTGAGTCCTGAATGCAGGTTCATGGCGGAAAAAGTACCTATGCATCCACGCAATCGTTTATCTCGACCGATCTTCCACGTTACAAACAGTGGGCTGTGTTAGGGAGGAAAAGAGAGACGTGATCACAGAAGCAATTTTGACAGTTGGTGTGAAATCTCAGCAACACTGCCCTTCATTTCAGGCAACAGGGGGCCAAATCTCTAACTGTATCTGAACAGGTCATGGCAGTTAGAAATGTCCTTTGCAATTCTTTTGACTGTTCTAGAAACATTGTTCATGTGATATAATAGAAAATAAGATTACTGGAATAGTTTAGAGACAGAATGATAATGCTTGGTAACAGATCTGATATGCTCAGTGTACCTTACTGTTACCCATTAACCTTCTCCTGTGAATGGGAAAAGCTTTACCTTAGAGATCCGTACCTAAGGAACCCTTTCTGGAAGGCAAAAAAACCCCTGTCACATTAGCCATCCCTCCTCCTGAACACAAATGTTTTGGTCCTTAACACTGCTGGCTAGAAACAGAAATCCTTGGAAGACAACAAAATTTAGGAACGCTCTCTAAACTTAAAGAGCTACCAGAGGCAAGGATATCTTCTCCATGAATCCCAAGTTAGCATTTAAAAATCTCAAAAATGACCAGAAGTGGAACAAAATCTCTAAGTCGGACACATGAGTGTGACAGTTACAAAGAAATACTAATAACCAACCAGGCCATACACTAAATTAATCAGAATAGAGGCAAACTATACATCTCTTGGGGACCAAACCTTTCCTTGCAGTTCTAGAGCACTGCATCAATCAATACACAAGCAACAGAAAACTACCCTAACTTGACTTTTCTCAAGGGAGTGCACATGGTCCCTGAATACCAACCCTACAAAGATTTCTAATACTGACATGAACAGGGAAGTTTTGAGAAGAAAAGCATGTAAAATTTCATCTTTTTCTAGAAAGGTGACCAACCGAAGCGCATTACATGGAGAAGAGTGCATTTAATTTTTCAAGCAGATCAGTCACTGCACAGCTGCACAGTGTAGCAGAGATGGGTGTAACTGTACTGGGGGTACAAACATAGGGATGGGCGCACTTTGGGACTCTCAAGGAACAGCCCATACCCCTTTTCTCCTTCCACACCATTCACTTTGCCTGTGTGGCATAAGACTCGTCCTGTGATGGCAGAAAAGGATATGCCTCAGCCTGCAGCACTAACACAGCAGCATCCAGTCCCCTCGTAACTCGATAAAACCTGTTATCACCTGCTGGTACAGCAACTTCCTCTTTACTTGACTGAGCTGGACAAGTTCCCTTCTTCCAATGATGATGAATAAAAGAGGAAGCTGAAGTCAGTTTTCTTTTGGATTTCCTTTTCTTTTTTACTTCCACCCCCTCTCCCTTTTTAAAAGCTGTTTAATAAATACTGAAAAGCATAAAGCCTGAAGGGCCCATTATCAAACATTTAATAAAATATGGGCTATTGTACTATTTTCCATTCAGATCAACAAGTGGCATTTTACTACATCTGCAAGAAAGGTATTCCAGTAGCCCTTAATGGTACCAACAAAATTATTAGATCGCAATGGCACTGAAACCACTCTCTCCCCTTGGACAGAAATAAGTATGAATAAGACTCAAAAAGGGATTATTCTCTTGACCTTTATCTTCGGATTATGAGATTTATTAGCTGTAATACACTTAGTGGAGGGCTGTAATTCAGGGAAACATATACACATTTACTTTCCTGTCAAAACTGAATTCCTTTTAAGATGCATAATTACTGCTACTTTAAAAGGACAAGAGAAGACCAGAGGACTTCACTGAATGTCAAATAGAACTGAAACATTTGCATACACTTTGAAGGTCCTTGTCAACGAGCACCAAGAGAAAATGTGAAAGTTATATACATATATTTTTGTGCTAGTGGTAAGTAGGAGCATAAACATACTGTTCAGAAAGATTTGGGTAAATGAACCACCACTGGTAGTCATTATTACCATATAACACAAAGTCTGACTAAAGATGTTTTTCCAACCTTTCAACTTCCGTATTGCTCCCCAGGAGCCACTAAAGGTACGAAGATATCTACACAGGAAATCTAAGCCTACTGAACAGAATTACTCAATTACCATCACAGATGTCTTCAAAGTGTAATATGGACTACAGGTTCAGAACAGCCAGTGACCCAAGAGGATTCTAACTCTTAAGATTCAAGAAAAAAGGCTGAAAGAGACCTTCAGGGCTCCTGCTATTGTATGGAATAATTATATAATTCTTTTAATAAATTATCCACATTCTACTGTTAGAAGCAGAAATAATGGAGACAAAATCCCCAAAATGAAAAATTTGAAGGTTGCCTTAAAGCCCTGCTGAAGTTCAGAACCTCTGGAAACCTTGTGATTTCCTGCCAAAATGTTTTCCCAGCCAGCTTGTACCTAGCTACTCTTGTGCCAACATTGTCCTTTAGTTTAAACAGTTCTTTCCCTTTCTGGTTATTATTCCCCAAAGTATTTATAGAAATAATTCACATGCCTCTTCAGACTTCACTTTGCTGAGCTGAGTGGGTTGTGCTCATTCAGTTTCCTCTCAAAGGGGACCTTTTCATTCTGACCATCACATCTCTTCTCTACACTTTTTTTCAGGTTAAATTTGCCTTCCTGAACATCCATGTTTGGAACCACAAACAGAATTACAGAGGAGGGTCTTGCACCTGAATTGATGCTTCCATCTCTGAACTAGCTGCTCAACACTCACTGCTACATTTTAGTACTAGCTCTTAAAGCCTAATACAAAGTCCGAGTCTTCAGAAAGCATTTCTAGTTTTACACTAAAAGACTACAGAAAACCTGCTCATAGAAGCTAGCCAGCCTATCTTCCTCAAGCCTGCAATTCTTTTCTTGTGTTTTAAAGCCAATAGCCCATAAATAAACTTGCTATCTGACATAATTGAAAATCTAAAGCTAAAGTACCAACTCCACAGATATGGAGTAAGTAACTTGGTTCATTTTCAACTTGGAAAAAACCACTTTTTCATCTGTTACCTGTTTTTCTTAAAATAAAAACAAGAGGTTTTTTGAGCAACACATTGTTAGACCTTAAAATCTTTAGTAAAAAGCAGGAAAGATGGCAGATGCCTGGAGTCCTTGTTATCCAAAGATATACAGCAAGGATATGTATGGCACACTTCAGATCAGTCTTCTTTTTGCCTAAGGAAGTCTGAAACCACATATCCCACAAGAATCAAAGAGTATACTGGGTGGAGTGCTCTCACCTTTCTGTCTGGTTTCCCTCTTGATGCAGTCAGAAAGCTGCAGATGTTGTTGTTATTGTTTAGTTTTAAAAAAAGACATTCACGAAACCAGACTCTGCACTTCCCTGGGAGGTGCTCTAATAATCAGCTTCAAGCAGTTCTCTTACTCAGTTTAGGACGAAGCATAAAAGCAGAACTGCTCCAAGCTTGGGAGTAAGCTGTCTTGATCCAACAGACTCGGAAATTTATTTGTTCAGCTTCTCTTTGTGGTGCCAGGAACTTCTAAAATATGCTACTGACAGTGTTAGCAGGAGTTCTGCAGAGCACCCCCAAGTATCAGTAGCTGAAAGATGGTGGAAGATGTTTCAAACCATACAGGAACAGAAGAAGAGACCAAATCCAGACCCTTTGAAGCCCCTGTACATATGACAACAATTCTTTCATAAGAGTCCACATTTTGATTTTTTTTGAGAGCCAGACACTGAAAAAGTATTTCTATCCAAAACTATTTACAGGTGCCACAGCAAATTCACAAGCAAAATGAAGACTATAAAGTCACCATCCAGACATTGCATAACTTACTATTTATTGAAAAGTCTTGCCCAGCTCTAATCTAAATAGCAGAAACTGTTCCAGTTATTTGCTATAAGGTTGTCATGCACTACTCCATGAAATCCAGCTAACCATGTATATTGTTTTTTCTTTCAGTTGCAAACAGTAAGAGTTTAAACTGATATTGCTTCCTTATATACAACTGCAGTCATCAAGAGGGGCCTACCTACATAATCTGTCTCCTTGGCAGATTCTGAAATGCATGCATGTATCCAATACCCTGAACACCGACCTCAAAGGCAAGCCAGAAAATGTGTGGCTGAAGCCCAGCTGCTTGGGTCACCCGATCAGTGCTGCCCATGTCACACTTCAGCTACTATTACACCCTTTTCATTAATGAAAAAACTAGGACAGCCCTGTACTTTACTTGAGCACTAATCTCTTACAACTCCTGGGAAACTGGAACAATACACATGCAGGCCATAATGCAGAAACCCGTCTAAACATTGAAAGCAAGTATCAGAACAGTCTGATACACCATGCTTAAAAAGTGTGCTTAGGGCATTAGCAATGTTTCACAACCAAAACTGCCTAAACCAATTACTGACCTGTTGCTATACATTACTGAAAATATTTAGACTGAAAGCAGAAGTCTGCAAGCTATTTTAGCAATCAGTCAGCTATCACAGTTAAGAGTCATCATGCCAATAACTTACACTGACATCATACAGAATGCACTGTTAAAAATATCTTCTTTCAATATAAAGCAGCACGGGATACAAGCTGCCTCTTATTTACCAAAAAAGTGAAGGGATTCTTTAAATTCGGGTGTGGGAGAGAAAGCAAGAACTATGAATAAATTGGTCTTGTCCTGGTACAACCAGTATGAGAAGTTTCTCTTCTTTGTTATGGATATGGAGAAAAAGAAAGGGGGGGAAAGGTGAGAAAAACGGGGAAAACAAAGGCTAACAGATGAAGAATATTTCTCTACTTTTATTAAAGATGAGTGAGAAATGTTTTTGTTTCATTTGAAGACTTCTGAGTAATAAAGAACTTAGAGGACTCTGAAGTGAAAAGGATTAAACTTGATGAACTGAAAGGTAAAATGATATTTAGACAGACATTTTAATTGTAATTATTTGACCACTATCTTTTATAACCAGAGAAGGTAGGAAAGCCTCTACAGCCCTCACGTTATTTGACACCCAGAGCTGTAGGATGTGACACTTTGAAAAGCTGCACACTCACCCCTTTGAAAGACCAGAGTGCTTCCCCTTTGGCTCTGAGGATCTGCAAGCTCTCACAAGCCCAAGAAGCACTCAGAAAACACAAAATGCCACTGCCGGCATCCTCCTTTTGCTTTCACGCAAGTGAACAAGCTATTGCTCCCCAGTTCCAGAAACTTTAAGATTTGTATTTTTTAACATAAAATTACTCTGTCTTATTTGTGATCATGCTACACCTTCTAAGACACATAACACTGTTTCCAACTAGAAGCACCTGGAGGAAAAGGAATTCAAGTTTGTCACTGAACAGTCTGCTGCCCCTCCTCTCAGGTACAGTGCCTGCCCTGTCCAGAAGCACAGAGAGCAGCCTCCCTTCTACAACTGATGCACTCAACCCCAGCACTCTCCAGGCTGGGGCATTTCCAGCTGTCACAATTCCATGGGATAAGTCTCATTACTCGATAAAAGAGAACACAGCTCAGGAGTGAAGGAAGCAGCACACCCCCCCCTCCCCCAACAGCTTTATCAAGGACACCTGCACAGACCTCTTAGGCACAGGGGCAGGGCAGGTATGCAGGAAGTATCTGGTTTGTGATGAAAGGGCAAACTTAGTAGATAAAATTATGGAGCTGGTCAACAACCACAAAAAAGTCTGGTGTCTTTCTCAAACAGTCATCATACAAGCACACAACGTGGGTCAAGAACATTTTAGCTCACCACATATATTCCAAAAAAAGCTCGGTAAGACACAAGAAAGTCAAGACAGGAGTTCATGAATCTCCTAAGGAGAATAAGGGAGAACAGCAATAGCCCTCCATCCACATTTATAAAGACAGAATTTGGTAAATGCAGAGAATTCAATTCTGGAAGCCAAGACGAGCAACAAGAAGAAGAGCTCAGTAGCTTCTCAAAGGAGCTCCAAGTTCCTTCCTCTAAGGAAAAGGGCACAAGTGCATAAAGACTGACAATCACAGGAATACATCCACTTGGAAAAACCTGGAGACAGCAAACCACAAGAAGAGGCACAACAAAGACAATCAATTTCCAACATATGAATATAAATGAGTATAAAGGGAAAACCCTCACTCTTCTCATAAAATCATTTTTGAGAAGAAAAAGAGACAAGGAAATTGTTTGCCAGCTACTTAACTCAGAGACTTAGGGGAACATCTGGCAACAGAAGATGCCAAGAAACCCACATTGTAAGATGTTCAACTAAAGAAAGTCTTAATGGTAAGAAACATGAGTGTTGGGATTGACTGCTTTGGAGGATGTACAGCTGCCATCACCAGTGTATCCTCAAAGGCCTCCAAAAACAGGCCACTGTCAGGAACGCTGTAAATATATTTGATTCCATCCTTTAACAAGAGAAAAGATCAAATGGCCTCCTGATGTTCACTGCAGCCTCCTTTTATGATTTTGTATGATGCAAGGTAAGAGAACAAAGGGACCATTCACACATGAAGCTGTGTGTAAAACTACGGGTTGAACTGTCATTACAAACCCCCATGGCCAAAACCAAAAAGATTCTGGAAAAACCACATTCATATTACACTTCTGGATGTTTCCTTCTAATGTAGTAGTATTACAGAATTGATGAGAGAAAGAAATATACGTAATATTAACGATATTTTAAGGACCAGAAAGCATTATTTATTGCTTCAAGGAACAGAAGACTGAGTGGCTTCCTTGAGGTTCAAGGTGCTCTTCAACATTTTATTAATCCAGAACAGAAACCAGTTTCTTCATCTCAAGTTCAAAGTAAATTCTAAAGCGAAAATTTAGAGAAGCCCATACATTGTATTTTTCCCATTCTGAAAGCCAATATAAAGAGTCTTTTGGACTAGTTGCAAACAAAAGGTTGGTTTTTTCACTACAGTGCCATGTAACACATATTTTGACATTAGCTGTTAACAGCACAATTTACTTGACTAGTTTTACACAACCAAAAAAAGAATTAGCTACTGAGTAAAGTCTCAAATCCATTCCCTGGCCTGTATCCAATCACATATACATAAGAAACCTCAACTTTCTAGGATAATGACATCATCCAGCAAAATCCATAAAGACTGGAGCATGTCAAGCATAGATTTCCCCAAACAGAAGGAAATTTATTCCATGATAACTTTCTTCTTCCACATAGGAAACATGCTGAGCTTCTTAAAAACAGCCTGTACTGCACTATTCCTTCAACATATTTAGTCAATGAAGAAGGTTCATTACTGCCAATGCATGGTGATCCAAAGACAATCACAACCTACTGCCTTCAGAAGCCAGAAGAAAGAGCTCCAATTTTTGAATTTAAAATACCATACAATTACTGAAAATGTTAATAATTACTTTCGAGGATATAGCATATTCTTTCAGTCATTCTCAGGACTAAATGAGCAACTCTTCCAACAAATATATTTCAGAAATCAACATTTAGATATTGATTTCTTTAGGCATATAAACCACTTGGTATATTTGGTGATCTTCCTGAAATGATCATGTGCCCTAGAGAGATCAGCCTCAAACCTGAGCTGCTAGGTGTGAATTTGTGAGCAACTTCTGCTTATCTAAGCAGCTAATCTTAAGGACGGTCAGAAAGCAGCTACTATTTTAAGAATATCTAGTTTAAACAAGAGCATAATCAGGGTTAAAAATAAAAGGACTGATGCCTGGTAGGTCATTTTCTAAAGTGAACCTAAAACACCTTAATTAAGGTCGCATTCAAAATTTATTTTAAAAAAGGACAAAAATTCAAAAATACAGCCAGACTATGTGTTCATATATCCTTCAGCTGCAGCATCAGAACTGCTATTCTTATACAGTCTATCACAGGAGTTCAGGCAATATGGGCAGCACTCTGGGAAAGAGAAAGTACAAGTAACAATTTATAAGGGGACGACAAGAAATTTTAGGTATGCCCAGACTGGATGCTTTATCAGACATGACCAACAAAACATCAAAACAAATGACAAAAGTCATTACTTTGCACCTCCTTCCTTTAATTCTCACAAGACAACCCCTCAAGTTCATTAAACAAATTGAGTTTCTATGACATATGTTCCTAAATTTGCTGTTTGCTTCGCTAAAATAAATATTTACATGTAACAAAACCCAGAATGCCTCAGAAATCACACACTTTAGTTATGTATAGCTTATTCAGCATTGTTAAAAAAAGTTTGAATATCTACAGTTCCTCAGACTGTACTTTCAAGAAACAACCTTCAAAATCATAATGTTCTCCATAGCAATATTTCTCAGGGCAGTACAGGTGACAAGTCAGAGCACTTAAGTCTGCAGCCCTACAGGTCACAGAGCACCTGGAAATTCCATAGGATGGCACCTTCCTTAAAGGTGAACTAACTCACTTCATCAGAGTTACTGATGAATCTTTAGGGCCTATATATCTTGTTTCAAGGTGAGACACTTGAATTGTCCTCTAAAACGGAATGTTTCTTCCCCAAATTCCCAACATTATAACTTCAACTGGGTATAAATTGAGTTTGTACAAGGGACTGATGTGTCACACAGCTGAGTATGCTCTCACTAACCTGGAGGACATACCAGTTCATCATCTCAGACTGCTTCAAATTACAACACTCCAACAGTGTTCCCAACACAGCTCTTGTCTACCACAAACTCCAAGACCATCAAGCTGTTTTATACCTCAATCAGCAGGTATCAGGTTTATACATCTGGATAGATGCTAAATCATTAACTGAAGTCATCTAGAATTGAGTATCTTCAGAGCACCAAAGCCTAGGGCTGTACTTTAGTCACTAAAGCCATTTGTATCTCTAAGATATTAAGATAAAGCTAAAGTGAGGATCCAACAGAGATCCTCTGCAGTTAGGCCAGATGGGGCATAGACATGGCTATGTTATTTAATTGAGAAGGGTATTTTTAAATTAAAAAAATAAATAAATCAAGCCTTAAGAATATTTCTAACCCATACAGCTGTGAAGAAAGCTTTCCAAGTATGACCCATGCATTAGCCAATGCAGTATCATAAGGTTATTCCAGCACCTTGGCTGCTGATCTTAGCAACAGTAATGTTAGCACAGCCTTTATGTTTACTATTTCTTGTCAGAATCATCCATGCAACAGGGAAACCATTAGTCATTTCAAATTGAAAATACTCTTTGCAATGATGAAGAACAGTGGCACAAAGCTGGCACCCACACAAAACAGGGAGGGGAGGACACGATCAGGGAGTAGATAGGAGGAACCAAAAACCAAGGAAGAATAAAATGGAAAATTCACTGCTCCTCAGAAGACTATAGAAGTGAAGGAACTGTGGGGAAAGAGAAGTTTTTCACCTTCCTCTGAATGTCAAGTAGAATGCGTCTCTTAGTTTTAAGTAATAAAAGCTAACAGTGTAGAATAGAACTACCAGAATGGGACAAGGGGTTACAGCCTCTTTACAACACAGTACTTGTGATGCCAAGGCTCCTCACAAGGGTATTATCACAGTACTTTCTGAGATCATGCACACCATGTTCCCTTGCTCTTCCATATTTACCTCTGACTAGCTGTCGTGGTTTGACGCAGCTGAGTGCCAAGCACATGAAATCTTTAAATATGCAAACTGTAGAGGTGTTACCAGCTTACTCATTGGGTTAGCAACTTGTTTTAAAACCATCACACTAGCCAGTTTAGCCTTCTACCTTGTAAACTTCTGCTAATCCTATCCAAGTCCTGACCAGCAGGGTAAACACACAGAAATCTGCTCCTCAAAGCCAACCAACCATCTCTATTTCAACACTAAAAAAAAAATCAAAAGACAGTAATTAATCAGCTTTGCTTTTTAAAAAGGCTTATTGTTCCATACATATTCTTTTCATTGAAGGTGCCTTCAAGTCTCTCAGCACAGGTCTGGAGCAATGCAGCTTGAAGGCAAGCATCCCTTGACTAGTTCCAGGCAAGCATGTTTATCTGAGCAGTGCAGTGCCATACATGTGAGAGCAGATAGGACGGCTCTGCACTTGGCCTACATGATTCTGGCTCTTATTAAGCACTAGATCAAGCATTGCTGAAATGTACACTGTTTTGTAACAAAGCCATAAACATGTAACACTCCTCTGATGAGCATTATCACCCTCACACAATTTGAGATGTGACAAGGTATCACAGAATAAGCATGTACTCCTGCCTCCATCACACTCTGAACTCATTACATTTCAAAATCCATTCTTCTGCTCATTGTGCTCATTTCTGTATTTCATGTGTTTTTAGGCTTTCTTTCCCTTCCCCCGCTCCTTCCATCTCCTCTCTCATTTCTGTCCTCCCTCCATCTTTTTCATACTTAAATGTCCCTTTGTAACCAGTTTTTAAAAAGGAGGGGAAGAAGAAGTAATACTCAAGTTATTGCATTCCACATGCCCATTACAAGTCAGGCAGAAAGTCCTCAGCTCTCACTAAATAAGTCTCTATTTGTTTCACAAATTCTGGATCCTTCATTTTGATTAAAACTTCCGGAGCATTCAGCATGTTCCCAAAAAACTTAGCAAAAAGTTATGAGAAAGTGGGTTTTGAATTTTGAAACGCAGACTTGAAGGTTCTTCGGAACTTCTCTTATCAAAGTAATGCTTAATCTTTCAAGACAGTATATATGCTTATTAAACACATCCAGGGTAAGGACTGTAACTCCAGATAAAATTCTGCTCTAATGTCAAAAGCACCCAAGAACAAGTGTCACCATATTCTAGGTTATTAAGGCACCATAATTTGCAATATTTAATAAAATTATGTAACAATATATATACATTATAGAACTCTTCACATTTATGCTCTGACCTACTTAAGCAATTCTTTTTCCCCAATTGCACAATTATGAACCAGAGCAGAAAAATCAGACTCTATGAAGTTAATAAATCAATTCAGTGTCATTACGAATTATTAACATTATTACTTCAGAATCTGCAGTCACCTGATTATGACTTTCTATGGGACATATTTAAACGTTCTGAAGAAATATACTTTCGTTTCCTTGATACCTTTATTATTAGTCATTCATTATACTTATTTAATCAAATCAAACTAACATCAGATTATACATTGAAACTACTGGTTTGTTAACAAAAGCTATTCACAAAGCTGGTATTTCCTCCCTGTCTATTTCTACCTTTCTCATTCCCCAGAAGACATTACACTATTTTATGTTCCCTTGGGTAGCTGTTGACAGAAATATCAGGAAAATACCGCATTTGAGCCAATAAATAATTTGTATCAAGAAACTCTGGCTACATTTGAAGTGTTTCAAGGTAGAGAGGTTCCAGCCAAAGGCACCTCCCCACCCAAGTTTCAAAGAAAGCGAGCAACTTCAAACCACACGCGGCTCTCCTATCTAAAAGAGCTCGAAGCACATGTACACATTAACAAACTATCAAGTCTTCAAACTAACAAGGACTGGAACTACTTATCCTCCCAAAGCAACACTGTGGAGACTCCTTTACAGAAGGAGCAAGCAGACATAGTCAGGTCAAAGAAAAGTATTTTAAACAGGGCAAAATAGTTAGTCTAATAACATAACTGGACACTTTGCAAGTCAAAGTTGAAGCAATTTTAGGACCATCAAAGATCTCAGACGTAGTTCGTAATCACTCTAGGTACAGACTGGAATTGAGACAAAATATTTCCATTGAAAGTATTTTCCTTTCAATAGTAATTTTTTTGTAATTAATGCTTTGAAAGGATTCAGCAGAAACCCTTTCTGAAATTCCATTTATGTATCCAAACCCACATGTTTTAAGAACACCACATGCAACATGTTTTAGAAAGCTGTGTAAAATCCCCAGAACTTCTACCCCATAAAGGACCAGAAGACAGTGCTAAAGAAATCAGGTAAGAATAGCTCCAGCTCCTATAATTTTATTTCCTTAGAAGTCACTAGCAAGAATGCAGCAAACATTAGTTTTGAGGCACTGTTTCCCTTTCTATCACTTGCAGAATGACTCAGGTATAAAATTAGTTTTGAAATTTGATAGAGAAAAAGCATTCTCCAAGCACTAAAAGTCTGGAAGCTATGTGCCACAGCATTATTTCCATTCTTTTAAGAGAGAACACAATTCCATGCTCACAAGTAGTTGCTGCATATTTATTACACCAGGAGCCAGAGAACATTGTTTTGCATAGATTTCAGACAGCACCTTAACAAACTACTCCTGCCTTTAGAGTCTACACAAACTACCTTAAAAGAGCATCGTTTCTCACTGCCAGTGAAGATACTGAATTTTTCACTCTAAACAGACTTTCCAGTTTTACTCAAATTTCCAGTGACCACTGGATTTTCATAAACTGTTTTTTTTTTGCTTGTTTGATCTGCTGAAATATTACCTGAAGCAGTTACTCAAGCCATCAGTGAAAACCAGGAGTTGCAGTTAATAAAAGGTCACACAAAATTTTATTAGAGCTATAACTGGGATTCTCCTGCCACAGAAAAATAATAACTTAGGTTTTAGTGAATTTCAGCTAACTGTGAGACACGCTGTTCTTTCAAAATATTACATCAGTGAGTAGAAGCAGGCAGTGCAATGTATGCAATTTGTTCTGGAAAATAACTTTCTCAATTAAGTTCAGACACTTTATACATACAAGACACTAGACACAGTCATAAAGGCATCCATTTGGACCTTTAAAATGCTTTCTGTTAGTTGCCAAATGCACGACGCATGCTGAGACAGAAGCACCTAAGGGCACAACATAAACAGATGAACAAACAATTTATGCCAATAACTTAGAATTTGCCAAGCCTGTGAGAAATTAACATACAGGAGTTTTCTGCTTAAGTGGAACTTGCTTCAAAGGATTGAGAAATATTTAAAGAAACCAAAGAAAAAAATTGAAATGACACAGGATTTTTTAGAGCAATAATATGTTACAAAACTTATATGCCAAGGTGTCAGCTGACAGGAGAGACTGCAGTTCAGCCAAACATTCAAAATTATTCCTTTAAAAATCATTGCTCCTTTTAATTTTAAATTACCTATTTTAAAGGTCCACTGCATAACAGTAGCTTACAAGAGACTTGAAACACGAGGAACCATACAACAAGAAGATACATTAGCATTCACTTTCAGAATTTTATAATTTATTTTAAAAACGTTTAACTTTGAAAATTTAGTAAACATCAAATTATTTTGGAAGTGGTTTCAAGAAGCTCATGATAATGCAAGAGGGGCCAAAAAACAAGCCTTAGAAGAATCTGAATTTGCCCTCCAATTCAGACTTCACTAACTCAACAGCTGGAATAAATTAATTACTATTAAATCAATGCATTCTAGATTGCACTATTTGTATAGAACTTAACCATGTAATTTAGCCAATGAGATACTTTGAAGACAAATGACAGTTTAAAGATAGCCTAAACACAGCGCTGGAATTAGAGCCAAATGGAATTTATATTTTTGATAAAGACATAATAAAAGACAGCACTTCTAGGATGGACAAAGATGATTCAAAATCACAGAGTTCTCACTGGTTTGAAGGTTATGTCTATGGAGACTGCATGTTTTTAAGGAAGACAGACATCTCTCAGTCAGCATAGGCATAGAACACAGGATATCACGCCTTCAGATGAACTAGATGATCTGTCATTGTCTTCCCATCCCTCAAATCACTAATGACTGCATTGAGGGTTGAGTAACAGTGAAGTCCAGAGCTGTTGCTTAAATAAATACAGACTCACCCTATCCTCCCATCCCCAGATAGCCTCCTCTCTTGTTCTGCAATGAACATGTGTGATAGAGGAACTGATTTGGTAAAAATTTCTCTCCTTTTTGCCAGTTTAACCTAGACCAAGTCTGTTTCTCTGTTCTGTTTCACACTGCAGGGGCACACACAGGGATGTCAGCTCAAAAAAAGGAGAGATAAAAGGGGCGGTAAAAAAGGGCAAGGATGATGACTCCTTGCATCTGCATCTCACAAGAAGAAACACATGCAGTACAGCTTAAACAACAGGGAATAGCAGTAAGATTATTAAAGAGAGGTAATTACTTTCATGAGGACAGACTATACTGCTGGAAAAAGCAGAGGAGCTTTCAGACACGTAGCTTTAGCAGATTATGCAAAGCACAAGGCAGAACAACACTGGTCATGAGGTAAACATAACCATGCTAACCTTGAACAAGAATACATTTAGCACTCAGGCAACAGAGAAGTGTGTTAGCAACAGCCCAGATGACTGGTCACTGATCCCTTTGGAAGAGGAATACACTGCAGTTAGGGACACAGTGATGCAGTAACACACAGAGCCAGTACTGAGGCCACAATTTTCAGTAGGCAGCAGACATGGCTTAGTTACTTTCAGACATCCAAGGTAACAGGCATCATTTTCCAAGCAAGTATACCAGTTACTACATGCTATCACCAGCCATACCATTAGACAACCCATAAACACAAAGACACCAACTCTAGTAGAGGAAATTACTGGAGGATACAGAAACATCTTTACAGGCTTTCCCTGTTGTTACAGTCTTCCAGCAGCATCTTCCACAGGCCATCCCTGGGACACAACTAAGCAGATCCTCACTGGAGACATTAATTTTTTCACTCTCTTACCAAACAAGTTCACACAAGTGCAGAGATGCTGTCTGCAATTTTACTCTCCTAAAAATGCATTTTTTCCTATTTGAAGACTGACAATTTTAGGGTTATGCCTTCATTATGAGGGAACAAATCTAAAAAGCTTAAAAAAGCCCACTACCTCATATGAACCTCACTGCAGTTTTATAATAGATAACAAGCAATGTCACTGAAAAAGGCTCTTGTGTTGCCTATTTGTTTTCTCTTCCATGCTTCATCAGGCCTTTTGCCATCTCTAGCATTCGTGTGGACCTAGGATGGGTCAGAGAGATTAGCTCAAACAATTGACCCTCTGCTTCCTGTTGAGGCAGGAATCCTCCTTGGAGTAGACAGATTTAGGATGAAGCAGGTGTGGTTATCAGACGACTTTAGTTGACACACAGCTTGCTGTAT
This sequence comes from Oreocharis arfaki, assembly GCA_013398015.1. Taxonomy (NCBI): domain Eukaryota; kingdom Metazoa; phylum Chordata; class Aves; order Passeriformes; family Paramythiidae; genus Oreocharis; species Oreocharis arfaki. The sequence continues at coordinate 270,917 of VZRR01007168.1, read as the reverse complement.
TTGTGACATCTGACAGGCACAGCACCCGGCAGATGGAAAGGCAGCAACCTCACACGGCTTCTATACCAAACATTGACTACTTGGTGATTCAGAAAAAAACCCAAAAAATCCCCAGTCAAACAACACAGCAGTCCACTGAATCCACATTAGTAACAGTAGTGTATGGAATCACAGGATGGATTCTCTGCAAAGTAAATTCAGGTTGATGTACAGAAGAATTGCACTCAGGATTTCCATGGTTTTACTTTCTCAAGTGCTGCCAGATCCACATGTGAGGCTGAGAAAGGAAGTCAGTAATACAGACAGCAAGGATTTAGGCATGATGGGAACAGGAAGAACTTGTTAGGCACTGCACATTAGTCATGCCAGAGTCAGCCAGACTGGCATGCTAATATGAGTTTTGGAACTTACAAACACTTCTACCCTACTGCTAGAAATTTTCATAATTAACACGTGGGAAGCCCAAATACTTGGCCTCACCTGACACCCTCAGAGTAACAAGGATCTCCAAGATCTGGTGGAAGGAGGACAAACCGAAACAGGATAATGCTGAGAGCCTACCAGCTTACTCAGCAATTCCAGTGGGAAAGACAAACAACAGGCAGGTGGGGAATGGCACTGTCTGTAAAGGTTAAACAAACATTTAATGGCATAAAGGGTTATAAGAGAAGAGAAGCCCAATGAACTTCTGACGGTAGAAGTCACACAATCTAGTAATAAAGACGCATGATCAACTACACTACTGGTTCAGGATGATTACAGTTTCAATTTTAAGAAAGGTAATAACAACAGGCAACTGAAATCTCCTGATGTACAGTGAACCCTGTGACTCATCAGAATGGCATGTCAACTTTTTTTCCCTCCAAATACAGACTTTTACCGTGAAAATTAGTGCTAGGACCTACATGAAAGGTACAATTTTTGGCTTAGTTTTGAGTGGTACACAGGACAGTTGAAGGATAGGACAGCTGCTCTATAACTGTGCTTGCAATGCAATTATATTTCAACATTGCCGTTGAATATAATAAGACAAAAAACTACTGGCATACTGATAACGAATGTTAAGGGAAAAGCGTTTAAAAAAAAAAGTAATTAGTAATCCTCTCAAACCTGTTCCCCCTCAAAAACAAGCCAAACAAATCAACCAACCCCAGAACACGCAACCCTAAAAAGAGAGAAAAATTTACAAAAAATAGCAGACAAAAGCAGACAAAATTCTATATTAGGAGATCAGGCAAAAACTCATAGTTGGAAGCAAAATAAAAGCAGTCAAAGGAATAAATCAGCCCCTGCAATAAAAGCCTACATACTGCATGATTAAATGGGGAAATTAGGAAACAAATCTGAGAGGTCAGCTTTTAAAAACAGAAAGCTTACCTAATGAGAACAGAAGAGATTAAAAAATACATGGTAGCTCAAAAGCAAACAGGAAATAGAACTTAAGACGTTTGGGTAGCACCTTGCAAAGTTATTTAACTACATCAAAAGCAGGACACCAACTAAAAAAAACAGTGGGATCTCTTGCAGACCAAAATGAGAAAAGGACAGAGGACTGACAACACCAGTGTAGAGAAGCTCAGTGGAAACACTATTCCCAGTATTTACCAGTGAAGCACCTGGGGAGACATTCACACCTATCTTTATAGTATACAGGTCAGAGGGATGAAGTCAATTTGAATTAAGTACAGGGGAAGCATTTGGCTGAACAGACAAGTCAGACGTAGTTCACTGGGGCCAGCACAGGCCTTCACAGGACAGTTCCAAACCTGACACTGAGGAACTGCTGGGCAAGAGTTGCCAGTGTAACTCCAGAGCACACTGAAGACCCTAAAGGAACTGACACTACAGAAAAGGAAACACAATTTCCACCTCTGCAAAGTAGCAGCAGATCAGATCACTGAGCACAGACAACCAGTCTGCTGGAAAGAGTACACACAGCTTCTCTGAGAGAAAATCCTACTAAGGCTACAACACTTCCCCCCCATGCTGGTGCCAACTTCTGTGTCCCTCTGAATGTGGGGACCAAACTGTCGGATCCATTGAGTATTTGGGCTGAACACCAGTCAGTGTTGTGAAAGCAATCCATCAGGACTATTTTGAAAAAAAAAAATCCAACTGGTAAATGTAGTCTTCAGTCACCCAAAAGGGGCTCAAGACTTTGTGTGACAGCCTGCACATGGGTCTGCTACATATTGCAGACTCCTTCACCATCTTAAAATCACGATGCAAAGGTTTGCTGTACATTGCAATGTTTGCATCTACGTGCTTAAAAGCACCATGATGTACCCAGATGAACTCAACAAGAGGAAAAAAAAAAAATCCCATAACCCTGTTTAGCCTTATAGTCCAGCCTGTAAGCTTTGTTCTGATGACTGGGGAATTAGATGTAGGGCAAACAATTGGCAATGCTGTTAACAGCAGAAATACAAAAGGAAATCTGTTACGCGATTGTTTTTTCTTCCACAGCTTCTAGATAAACTTGCAGGCACCAACCTACCTCCTCAAGGTGCCAAAAGCTGGAAAAAGTCATTGAGGTGAGTCAAAAAAAAAAAAAAAATCAGGTTGAAACACAAGTATTTCCCTGCATTGTCATCTTTAGCACTCCTGGGGACAACAGCAGGCTTACAGTCTCAACGAGGAGAGCAGTTACATTCTCAGAGCAGAAGACAAACCTAGGTTAAAACAACTTGAGCTACAGTTCTGATCAGACTAAAATTAATACTGGCTTGTAGCAAGGGTCCCATCTCTCCCCAGACCACATGGGAAGATCCTATCCCCTAAGCCAGCTCTGGCATTTAGCATGCTAAAAGACTCAGCAAAAAAGTCTTAAAACTCAGCAAAAAAATAACCTAACAGAAAAGCAGCAGAGTATCTGCTGCTGACTTATCAAGCAGAAACAGCACAGCCAGCATACACTGATCAATGCAAGTAGTTCAAGGGAGGGTGTGGGGCACCTGTATGAGAATGTTTTGTTTGCCCTGGACATGGAGTCTCATCCAAAGGCTGCATTTACCTCACATTACTTCCCCAAACCAGCAAACTATAGTCAGAGCATTAATTACACCTGCAGTAGGCCTCGGTATGTGAGTGAAGTCAGATTGGGAAACTGCCCTCCAGTTCTATAATGTCATTCAAGTGGCTCACAGGACACAAATATACTGCACGAGATAGTCAGCTATTCAACATTAACAAGACTAAAGAAAAACAAAATTCTGAAAGACCTAGAATTAATCTCAAAGACACTAAAATATTTCCACCATAAAGCTTAAACATTTCTTTCTAAAATTAAATATTCTCTCAAACACGGCATGAGATGCAAACAGTCTCTCATAACTACGGACAGAACACCTCCAGTGAGATCCCTTCAAATGTCAAAACTGAATTTCAAAAATCATCTTATCAGATTGAAAACTCTGGAAAATAACCAGAGTGCATTTTAATTCTGATGCATTAAAATCTGTGTGTTCATGCTTTGCTTTGTTTTTGTTCACTAGATACCTTATGAAAGCAAAAAGCTAACAACATCTATTAACCTTGAAAATGACACTTCTGAAGCTAACACAAAACTACAACTACACTGCACACCAGCAAAGAATATATATATCCTTCCAAAAGCAGTACCAGGAGTTCTCCAAAAACACTGTATCCTGCAACTATGCCGCAAAAATATGGATAGTTTTTAATTTAATATAGTATAAATTTGCTAGTTTTGTTAAAGACAATTATTTGGTATACCACCAAAAAGCCCCAAATCAACTTACCACCTATGAGCAGGTACCACACATCCATGATTCAATCATTCTAGGAATTAGCTACAATAAAACAGCTGCAGATCAAATCATTGACCTAAAGAGGAATACTATTTTGTCGTTACTAAATCCATACACTGGCTAATCAACAAAGTTTCTAAAGGTCAAACAACTGAAGACTTATCTTTATTCCAAAAAACCTGAAGAGTCAACCATCCTACTGCCTATTTAGTTTTTCCAATCAACACAGGTAAAGAGATGGACTTTTAAAGGACTACGAAAAACGCTATAAATCCCTTGAGAACAACAGAGAGGTCCAAGTTGTTCCTTTTTGGATTTCTCACTTCAAGAAGCAATGCTTCAAGGTGCCAGATCTCCTATTTTCACCTCTTCCAAGGCAGAATAATTTCACTATGGTGGCATCTTGCTCCCTGACTTGACTTCAGGCTGCAACCCCTATTTACCAGATCTGACAGCTGGAGGTTGGCACCAATTTTTCTTTCAGTAACCTGGGAAAGGTGGGTCTACACCACGATCAGCAAGTTTTACTGAAAACTAAAGCATGGATTTACACACTTGACTTTGCTCAGATACAGCCACTGGCACAGCATCCACCCCATGAACAGCACTCAGCTCTGTGCCAGACCACACACGAGGTGGTGGCACGTTCCACCTCATGGCGTGAGGTCAGACTTCCTCTGACCATCATTTCCAGTTTTAGCCCTGTAAAGGCTGCCACTCCCTCTACTGCATCCAAGCCTAAAACACAGGAAGCAGTGGCCATACTTCAGCTGATGGGGGAAACCTATACTGAGATGAGGAGGAACAGCAGGATGACCATATAAAACCACCGACAAACAACCATGTGACCAGCTCTAGAAGCAATGATTACCTACTATATGACCTTATAGGTTTGTTGTTTTGGTTAAAAAAAAAATAAGATAATACCATGCAAACAACCCACCAAAATGCAGCTTTGCTTTAAAAGTCCTTCACATACCACAATTTCAAAATTATCAACTTGAAGTCTTCTGACATTTCAACGTAAATGTGGAAGCCTCAACTTTCCCTGACACCTCAGGGTGACCCTGTCTGTTCAGTTCCCTGTTATTCCCTTTCACAGAAACTGTGCTCCTACACTGCTCCATTTCTTTGCTGTCATGAAATGCTGTGCAAACAAAAATCCATTTTATTAGGTGGCTGAAGTCAAGTAGCAAAGTCTCCTGTATGACAACTCCAAAAAAAAATTACTGCTTAATATATATTTTGTTTGCCATTTGAATCCTTTCCTTGAGTTTTATTTTGGCAACCATTCTTCGCAAAAGATACTGTTCAGAAAACCAATACCCCACTCCCTATTCATCATGAACAACTGCCTGCTATTGACCAATGTTTGCTTCTATTCATCTCCACCTCAAGAAAGTCATAAATCTTACTCAAACCAGAAGCAGGGTGGAAAGAAAGGTTAAAGTTTCTCTGTCAAAGCAAAACAATTCATTAGAGAACAATCCCCACTAAGTTAGTTAGCCTGCTAAACCCAACCAAGTCAGACAGTACCAACATGGGCATCTCTGAACCCACAGTGAAACAAATAATCTGCTCAAAAATAATCTGTTAAAAATAATCTTTCTATCATAAACTGCCTACAGACAGTTCATCTAACAGTCCTTAGAAATAATAAACTTCATCTATCACCACTATTCTCCAAAAACAATCTTTCTTATACAAGAAAAGCATCAGTGCCACAGTTTAAAAGACTTATCCCCATATTCAGATACAGAATTCACTGGTGACAGCACTTAACTTCACGTCAGGAGTATCAATGGATCATTACTAACTACCACGGCTGCACATGAGGATATGAACAATTTGGCAGTAACCACCAGTGTCAATTAAAAAAACAGAAGAGGAATTTTCAGGAAAGAAATAACCAGACAATAAGATGACATGGAGAAGACAAGCTTTGTCACACTATCTTGATAACTTCAGACTTTCAATGGCAAAATTACTGTCTTCATTCTTGAAAACTTCATCACCAGAAGATTTCTCAATCTAGAACATACTACCTAAGCAAAACAACCAAGGACCAGGCTTATTGCCATCTATCAGTCCCCTTCCGTCGGGGGACCACGAGAAGGTAAAATGCCACACTGATGCCTAAAGCCCAAGTCCACTCCAAGGAACTCAGAGGGACCTTTTAAACTATCAAATCTAGTAAGCTTACTACCAAAGGCAGTGTGTCACATATATCTTATCAAAGTAATCACGATCTATCTAAACTATTTGGATTGCTTGCCCCCACTAATCCTGTTAGTGGTTACAAGTAATGCCATATTGCTCCAAAAAGTAGAAACCTTACATTCTAAATCTAAAACTTATTCACAGTCTTTTTATATCCTTTTGTTCTTCTAACAGCACTGGCATCTGGTTTAAAGAGTTAATTTGTATCCTTTGTCTTTCTCTTCCCATACACACAAAGATAGATAGACAGACAGACCAGGATGTATACACACATAAATATACACCTTCCCTCAATCAAATTTTGTACCTTTTAGTTATTGTTCTGATCCTCTAAAGCAACCCAGCTCTTCTCATCTTCCTTTGCAAGCTGATCTCACACTTCCAAGCACTCTGGCTGCCCTGCTCTGCAAACACGAAATGTCTTTCTCCCGAGAGCAGCAGAACCAGAAACTTTTACAAGTAAGCTCTCAGCCACTCTCCTTTACAATTGTATTTAATGATTTTCTATCCTTACTTATAATTACTCTTTAAAATAGCCACTTGCCCTTTATATATCTATAGCATAATGAAACCTAAGCAATAACTGACAGTCAACTGGTAATACCAGAAAACCATTAAGGAGAGAAACTCCTAACTTACAGAATCAGTTTTTATGGACTCCTGAAGTACATCGCCTTGTTCTAAAAAATACTGATTTTCATTCCATTTCTAACAGTATTTCAATCATTCCTGCAGAACATTCTCATCTTCCTTCCAAATTCACCTCAGTAAAACTTCATTATAATCTATTCATTGCTAGTGGGGTGGGTGGGGTGTTGGGAAGACTTACTGGTAAAAGACAGCACTTCTGGCTCCCGATATCCCAACCTACAAGTTCCTGAAGACTAGAAAAATATTTAGGGAAGAATCATTACACAGTCACTGCTTGTACTTCCTTGCCACCCTACCTTTTCTTTCTGCTCATCTCCATTTTCAACACCCTGTAAATCAGGAGATCTTGCCTCTCTACACAGCCATAACTTACTGGCTTTAGCAGGGCATGGAATGTGTAACCATACCCTCTTCACAGCTTAAAAATGTCCATAAAAAATGGTGCTCATGCAACTTGAACAGAAACACAAGTATGATTATCGGAAGGTCTTGTCTTCAAAATATATTAGCAGACTTAAAACTGCCTGAACTGTTCTCAGGGAAAGGATTCACTGAACAGTAGCATAAAATACGAAGGAGGATACTGTGACTATGAGAACTCCAAATGAAAAAACTATTCTGAAAAAAAATCATTGCAAATTCTGTGACTTAACTGAGAAGCAACAACAGCCTTTAAAGGAGTCAAGCTAACATGAATACAACTGTGATTCATTTCAGATATAGTAGATTACAGTTTAAAAAAAAGGAAGGAAAAGGAAAAAAAAGGAGAAGTGTATGCCTCCAAGTTGCCAATTTAGGCAAAAATATCCTGAGCTGAGGCTGGAGAGCTTCTTGGCAGGGTAATCCAGTCAAGGGAGAGAACAATTGCAAGAGTACCCAATTTCTCTCTATACTAACTTGACAAAGAAAAGTAGGTTGAGGTGCCTTGTTTTTTACATTAAGAACACAAGGGAGAGTGATTGAAGATCTCATCCAGGTTTGTCCACCATAATCCCATGGCCAGGAACAAAACACAACCCTTCCAAAGCCCACTGCAGTGATTCATCTTTAAGTCCCACTTGCCTCCTCTAATAACTTGCATACAGAGAAGTTGGACAGAACCTGCAAAGCCCCAGAAACACTCAGAGGTCCAACAGCCGTTCAATGTTTTTATGTAAGATTGTCTCTTTCTTTTTTTGACTAATCCAATCACTTAAAAACAAGTAGAAGCCTTATCTGTGGAACCATCTGAACATTACTGATCTCTCTGCAATGGCTTCTTCCAAGAAATTTCTGGCATCTCCAAACCCCTAAAATTTAGTGCCAAGATGTCAGAGACCACTCTGAACCGGCCTAGTTTTCTCCTCCAGAGCAATTTCCATTAAACATTCTACATAAAATGGCAACCAAGAAAGTGTATTATGCTTATGTTGCGTAACTCCCGGATGTGTATCTGTGATCCATACATTTATACGACCACTGGTCAGAGAAAGAGTAAATATTTCATGTTGTAGCGGTAGAGTGCTTGTCATATTCCTCTACCTCCATCTACCTTGTCTAGTGTAACTATTTCAGCTCAGGACAAGCAAGAATCTGCTGCTGCTGAGCATCTCAACACATTTAAAAAAGAAGAAAACATACTTAAATTAGCAAGATGGCATAGGGTAGTAGGTAGTCTTTGAGTAGGTTATTCCAAGACATTTACATTACATATGTGGAGAAACTTAACACCTTGAAATCCTCCAAGAAGGAAAAAAGGGAAGTGAAAAAAAAGCAGCTGGCACCCAAACAACCTGAAGTACAGATTTCATATTCTCCCAAAAAAGGTACTGCTGGGAGCTACTTTTTGCAGCGGTTTAGATTTTCTACCTTAAAAGCTCAAGCTGTCCAAGCACAGGAAACTGCAATAGCTCAACCTTAAGGTGAAAAGAGACAGCGGTTAAACGTACACAGGAATATTTGTTTCACTTGCATCTTTTTCCTGTGAATTTAGAAAAAGGTAATTTGTGTTCCATTCATCCTTCTTTATAACACCTCATTTTTAATGCTTGGGTGTATCCAGTGCTCCTTCCAAATGAACAGCCCCAATCTTTATACATTCTCTCAACTTTTAGTCTCAGTATTTTAGAGGAATTCAGGTACTATAGCGGGAAATACCCCACGTGAGATTTCTACCGCCTGCCTCTTCTCTACCCGTTTATTTTTCAATTTCAGTTGAACTGAATCAGAGCCAGAATCCTGCTCCTATTTCTTAAGGAAGAATGAGTCTCGTTACTACAACTTCATACTTTATCAGCATCTTAATAGGGATTAGTTTTAATACTACATTCCCATTAGGTTCTTCAGAGTTTGGATAACTGCTCGTACAACACTGTACCAAAAGAACTTGCCTTATATTGCTTGGCTTGCAGCTTTTCATTTGGGCCAGTGGCTTGCTGGAGTTTTGTTCCCCTCATGTTTAAGAGATACTTCAGTTGCAATTACTCACCTCCCTTCAGGCACTGCAGCACTCTTTGAAGAGGGCTTCTTTCCTCACTACACCTTTTCTGTGGGTTTTTCAACAACCCGCTCAGCCTCCAGCACTCTCTCTGCAGAAATAGTACTTAGAGAAGGTTGGTGCAGCACTTTCTTTGCCTACTTAATGTGGCAGTCAAATAAAGTACAAAAATATGCTTTTTCTTCCTCAGAAGGGGCCTCTTACAAGGCACCTCTGCCTAGCACATCGTCTTTCCCAAAAGTCAATCTTTCAGCAAGTTTATTCATACAGAAAAGAACAGTCTTGCAAACTTGCCATTTGTTGGCAGCTGAACTTACCCCTGTGCTCACCTACTCAGTAAGGAAAACGGTGTGGCACCCAATTCTTATACTCTCACAGTCACCCGGAAAAAAGGGCTAAAAGCAACCAGATTTACTTAGCTGGCCCACACTGCTGTCCAGCAGTGGAGAATCACACACTTTTTTCTACCTTAATACACCTAAAACTCATGAATTCTTGAACTTCACCCACACAATTCTTATCTCTGTACAAAGTGCCACATGGAAAACAAGGAAAGTCATTTAACTTTCCAAAAAGATAAAGCAGAAACAATACTGATGCTAAAGGTAAAAACTTGTGACAGAGATCCTTCTCTCCCTTTCTCTTTTGCCTCAAACATGGCCTCCAAGTACCACGCAGTAAAGCAGGCAGCCTCACAGATGCTGGAACCCATTGTGTGCCAACAAATCTTGAAGAGGAGACATCTTTGCTGGCAGAGGGGCAAAAGATAAATAACAGGAGCATGTCTATGGCACATATATTACAATCACTGCAGCCCTAGGTCCAACCTTACCAAAGGAGCCACAGATTTCAGGCTAATGGAAAGAAAAGCATAAAGTGAGATTTTATATACCATTAAGGATTGTGAGAACTCCATCTTTATAACAGAAGAGTGCTCTGGGAAGACATACAGATCTCTATATGGCTGCTGTCCCAGTGACCTTGCCACAACTCTGCAGAGCTGTTCTGCGTTCCATAAGATGTCATTCTCACAAAATTAGCACTTTAATAACCGTGGCTGCAAGTGCTCAGCGTGGCAAAGCAAGATCCATGTACTCACAACAAGCACTGCCTTCCAGGAAGCTATCAAAGCCCAGTCAGATTACAAAAACTTCAGGCATATCCTGTAAGGCATAGACACAGATGTGCAGCCTGTTAGGGGATACCAGGTGTGAAGGGATGACACAAATGCAAAAAAAAAAAAAAACCTCAACAAATATGTTTCTGACCAATGGAACAGGAAGGTATCCCACTTCAGAAATTTGGCTCTTTACACTGATTCCTTCAGCCAACACCCCAGTCATGAAAATGAAGGGCTTTTAGAAGGTCATACAAGTAGCCCAGGAAAGATGCTGACTTGTTTATAGTGCTGGACTGATAAACAGCCCAGCTTTTGGTCAGTCAGCATATACCACAGTACAATCAAACAGTGAGCAAGTGCAGCACTAGGACCAACTCAACAGACATACTCCATTTGAGAGCTACTGCACTCCCAGCATGCTTTGTTAGCAAGGACATGTTTTTGAGAATTTGTCAATTAACCACAGTAGAGCTGCCCCATCTTGTTATTTAAATGCAAACTTTGCAATGCTAAGCTGAGTACCAATCTTAATAACCCACTCCTTAGGAGCATAAACATCATAAAAAAGTCAAGCATTTTCATAATGCTTTGCTAACGAGGGTCAGGGCCTGACTGGACTTGTTTTGGCCTCCAGCCTAGCAACAGTTTCTGTATTGGCCAAACTCTGGTGAGCCTCTATTATTTTTAAATAATTTGCATATTTCCTGACTTTCATGGAAACTCTTGCCACAAACCAACAGTATATGGCTCAAACAACTAACACTTCTACTTCTGAAGACAGTAATTTGATGCTACAGAAAACCTGCACTTAACTGTAAACAGCTACTAAATGCAAAACCAGCTTTGCATACTTAGTTTGCTCCATTAATTACAGCATGAGTTTTGGGAGAACCAAAACGTAAGGACTAAATACATATATTTCATTCATTGACCAGTGACAGTCTAAATCTGTAAACTACGCAAAATGAGCTAGCCCAGGGTTCCAAACTTTTATTTTCTCTGGTTATCTCTTAACTGTCAGCAACCAAAAAGTGCCAACACTAAACTTCCTTTGTTTTAGTATTCAATGCTAGATAACATCACAATTATATTTAACTCACAACTGAAGAGAAGGCAGAACTGCCTACTCTTTCAGCAACTCCAAATAAAATATCTGCATTCTTAAATCATTAACTTCTCAACGATTTCTAGCAAAAAAAATTAAAGTTAGATGTGCATGTGAAGTAAACCAAATCTAGACACAAAATATTTTCTTCTGAAAGTCAGAGAGTTTAAATGTCAAAAACAATATTAAAATTTGAATTTCCATGAAAATCTTCAGCAGGAATATAAAGCACAAGATAAAATAAAGAAAACATGAAAAACAATATGAATGTAACTAAACCAGAGGAGGCAATAAAAATGAATGACCAGACCGATGACACAAGGAGAGGTGGTTGCTGTCTCCTCCTCATCCTACAAGGAGTAGGAGAACAACTGACTTCTGCAGAACTAGTACTGCATTATAACTTTGTGGAGACTGCTTTTAGCTAAAGGAACAAAAGCACAGTCTATCCTTAAGACTATCAATGATTTGATTTCTTGCACTAATAGAAACTACCTTATCTGCACGTAAGAACAGCTCACTAAAATGAACTTACGAAGGAAAAAGCCCTCAAATTACAGTTAACCTAATCTGGAGTTTATCACAGCATTATTTTTTCAATTCACCAATCATATCAGAGGACGAACCTACTGGCAAAGGCAATTTCTTTCTGAAACCAATGCAACTTTATCCCTTCTGCCCCTCTGCTGCACCAAGATGCACTCAGCAGATCTGCTTTCAAATATGCTGGGAATTCCCTGCTGAGCACTGCCAGTGCCAGCTAAAATACACATTCTCTACTGCACTGTATTTTCAAAGTGTCTACCACAGAATCCCATTCTGAAAGAACCACCACTTCATATTCCAACGTTTAACATTCAACAGTAAAGACCCTGTTAATTCAGAAGAAAATACTGAAACTTATACAAATCCACATGACATACCCATGAAAGCCAGAATGAAGTCAGACACACAGACATGAAAGGACACTTCCCTGTCTGTGTGCTTCCTTGTTGATCTTTGGCCACGACCAAGCAATCATTATAGCTGTTGTGCAATGTTGGAGTGTAACAATAAATACAAATTATTGCTGAGTCTGCCACACGACAGTGTAAGTCTCCACCACCATACAACCAAATCCTGCAGAGAAACAACAAAATGTCATACTTCTAGCATCAAGAACAGTAATGACACCTCTGTGTAGGGATTGCAGAGAAAGAATACTGCTGTGTTTTTGAGACTATATGAAATCCTAAGCTTCCAGACAAAGTTTCAAAGAAAAGCTTGTAAAGAAATATATACCAAAGCAGGCAAGGAGTTCAGTGCAAGGTTCCAACATCACAGCAAGTTGTAGAGACTAAAGCAGGAAGTCAGGCTGCAGCCAAGAAACAAGAAATTGAGAAAAGCATGAAATCCTATCAACTGCAAGCCATAACATTTTTATTCACGTGTATGTGTAAGCATATGTACACACCTACAGACAAGCCTCATCTTTCTTCAGTGCCACAACAAAAAGCATCAGACAGTTAACACAGTGGGGAAAAAATCAGCTTTTGGGCTGTACAGGAAGATTTTAAGCTATTTCAATCTTAATTACCAGCAATTCTCCACCACTATTACCAACTCGTTACCAAGACACAGTAACTAAGATAAAAACCTGGATGTCCAGTAACCCTAGAACCATTTCTTTACTACAAGGTTAAGCTACACTCACTTTGAGCAGAATCACAACTTTCTTTGAGTATGAAAACTAATGGGCACAATACTAGCCAATTCTGTATTTTTAAACCGTATTGAATTGAAATGTTTCCAAACTTCACTAACAAAATATTAAGGTAGGGTAGTACTGCTACTCCATACCCTTTCAGATTATGTAAATTAACAGATCTTAGACCTGAAAACACAATGAAATACACAAGTCAGGCACATCAACATGGCGGCAGATCTGCATCTCTGTCCTGAAGCCAAACGAACAGTTGCTGCAAAATACTACAAGCCATCAATGAAGAAAGGAACAGATAAATTGCTGAGCTAAGCCTTTAGGTCAAAACTGGCTATCACCTGGATAATACCTTAATCCAGAGTTCTTCAATCACAGAAGATGGTCAAGCCATACAGATTATTCCTGCGGCAACAAATGTGGTAGCCAGCAACACTTTCACATGAGCACAGGGCTCGCAGCTTCTCTAAAGCATCAGAACCACCACAGGTACAGAGCTCAGCTACAGACACCACCTAATGCCTCTGGCACTGTCCCCCGACAGATGAGGAAGATACGAGCCAGTCTTCATCCAGGCATTCGAATGCAAGACACTCATGGTAAGTATCTTTCAAAAGAGCTGCTCAGACAGACGGGAAGCAGGGCACAGGCCCCATCACCCATTCCAGCTGCAAACTCTTATTCTTGGTTACCAAGTACCAGATGACAGGGGCAGAATAAATGATTCCCCTTACAAACTCTATCAAGTACAGGTGGTCACCACTAAAATAATCCTGCTTACTAGCAGGAAATCTTCAAAAAGGGACTACAAAAAGCAAACAATTGGCAAAAGAGCTAAGCTGCTGGACTGCCAGACAATGTCTTCTTCACAAAGACATTGATATTAAAATTAAGTAGGCAAGATGAAGAGCTTGAAGCAGACACTGTGCAGGACAAAAACTCAGAAAGATGAATTTTGTGTGCCAAGGGAAATCATTACAGTGAGCAGAGATATGATATTCTCTAAGAAAAAAGTCCTCACTCCCCACAGCACAGCTTCAACTAAACTCTTCGCACATTTACCCTCCCCCTCTCGTCACAACCTTCTTGCACTTCCACTCAAACACTTTCCTACTAGAAGGAAAACAGCAGTGAGCAGTGTTGAGCCCCTTCACACTGGCAGACACTTCCTTTCTGCTTTCACAATGGAAAGCAGGACATGGTATTGTTTCCACTAATCATGATGGCCCATCTTGTGTATTGCACAACACCAAACCAGAAAGGCAATATAGGGATAGGGGTTATTGTCAGAAAGACAAGAAACACAGGAAAAAAAGGCTACTCAGTTTTCATTCTCCTTAAATGAGTGGGCTAAAATGCTTTTACAACTCTTCTTGCATCCCCTTACAATTCATTTCTATGGACACTTCTAAAACACCTGCTTTTGAACAAGTTCAGTGTTCTCTAACCTTATTTATCAAAATGAGTTTCAAAAAGAGTGTCTAAATGACACTATAAGAGACAACTTTGTCTAACTCAGCAATTTTCACATTTTGTATCAGTGTTCACACAGCCAGGATAATTTCTACATCCCTTCTGCACCTGTAGTTTGAGAGCCACCACACTGGTAGAAGTAAGGCACATGGCCTGCAGGACATACCCTGCAAAGGAGGGAACGGGGGGCTTAGAGAGCAACTCAAAGTGAAGTGAAATTACAGGCATGAGAAAGCTCTTCCAATAAGAGCGACAGAATAAAATGTCAGCAGATCAACAGAGCCTGCAAGAGGAGAGGAAGTCCATGGCTGGAAGGACTTGCTCAGCCCATTCTTGACAAAACACTGCTGGAGAGATGCAGTGTCTTCCAGCTATCTTCTTTTGACTCCATGAGTCACCGCCCTCTCCAACCCAACAGCTCCCCAGCCATATCCCCAACACCCTGTTCTCTGTGCTTTAGGAACTCCAGAGACAGGAAAATGCCAACTATTTCATCCATGTATGGGCTGTCCTAGAGTTCAAAACAAGCTTTTCCAATCATCCCTACTGCCTCAAATTTGCTGCTCTGACGCTGTCCTCATCTTGGCATCAGAAAGCCAGAAAAATCTGGAGGTGTCACAAGCAGGTTTTATTCTAAAGACAACATGCCAGAACCCCTTGTCCAAGCAATTCAGCCACCTGCTTTTCTTTGATCATGCCCAGTTTCATTGTTCAAAGACCTGCAAGGAATATGAGTCATGTTTGTCTGAGGATACCTCCTCACAGGTCTTTCATCCTCCCTGTAATTAACATAATTTTCAAAAACAATTCTTTAATTTACATACAAACCCTTATTTTAGGCTACTACTCTTAGACCAGATATTTCAGTCTACAGACGAAACCCTCAAATGAATTCAAGGCAGAAAGCTGCAATACACATTCACTGAAAAACATCAGTTCTCATTCAGGTTTTTTTTTTGCTGTACGGGATGAAACGCAGCTTCAAAGTCAACATCCTATCTTTGTGAGTTACCCAGTTATCAATAAGACTGCCTGCAAATCTTGTGAATGCTAGAAATCATGCTGCCTCTGAACACCTAGCAGGAGCAATTTATTCACCAACTTAGAATTTTACATGTAATACTGAATAACTTTTTCAAAGTTGCATCCCCAACTGCACAAACATAATCAGCTCACAAGGCTGCTGAAAGCAGCAGTTCTGCCATCTGTCTGCTTATTCCCACCTCACACTTGTGCGGGTACAAATGCTTGTGAAGCCATGCAATGATCCAGAGAGAACCAAACTCTGAAACCAATCAGGGAAAATTGTAAAATTATCATTAGATCATTTCCTGATCTGTACAACCATGCATGCTGGCACAAGCATGGGAATAAACAGAAATTACATTACTAATTTTAATGGCAGTGCCATTTTCAGAAGTCCAGAAGTTCAGAAGTTGATGCAGCAACTTTTCTCCATGTCTATCAACTGAATTTGAAGAACACATACGAATATCAGAAAAATTCAAATAGTTTTACTTAATTTGCTATTGCGCTCTTGTTAAAGTAAGAAGTGGGAGAAAAAAGTGAAGTGATCTACTGCTTACTAAGAGGAATCAAAGCGCTTACTGGAAAATATTTCAGTGCTGAGATCCTCACCCCTGCCTCCATTTCCTCCACTAATAATAAAACAGAGACAGTAGCACTAACCCATTCAACAAAACATTCTACAACACAAATAAAAAAACATAACACCAAGGTAATATTGTTACAGAGAGACACAGACAGAATTCAACTCTCTTACAGCAATGAAAGAGTGAAACAGCACAAAGCTGATGTGACAACCTATAGTGGTCTGGGATGGAGAACAGACACAGGACAATACACAGCAAAATGGCTACTCAGAGCAGCAGTTGCTAAACACTTGGCATCTACAAAAGGACAGACACGGATTTGCAAAAGACCTGGGTAAAGAAACTCACAGTGGAGTCTCCCTGCCCTCCTTTCATTATTGGTACTCTGATGAAATCACATAGGAGTTATGAAGAGCATATAGGGAAGACTTGCTGGGGTGGCAGGTTAAGTAGGAATCCACAGAGCTGGGTTGTCATGACAGCAGCTGAAAGTATGCAAGAGATGTATAGATCCTGGGTGTTAGAACAGCAAGGACTACAAATAAGATCATTAATACATTACATTTTTAAACACCAAAAAGCATACACTACATCTCATTAATGAAACACAGACTGCATGATAACTGTTTGCATTGGTGAGGGTGCACAAGGGCCCAGGACATATAGGAAAAACTTGTATTCATTAAGTACTGATAAAGCACGGGTTTTCACAGACTTGATATTCATGCTATACATAAGAGGAAAGAAGTGACATGCACTCAGGTGGACCAATGCACTCGAGCCTCAGCTGGAGCTTGGAAACTCACCACATGAGCTCCATTCTATTTAAAAGCAAAGTAAAACAGCGGAAACTCAATTTCAACAACCCCTTACGTTAACTCTGCAATCTACCAGACTCGGATCATGCAGCAACTCGGTAACTCATCCCGGCTGGGAGGAAGTAACTTCCTGTCAGAGAGAAGTTACTCCCTGAAGTGTCTGAGCTCTATCTGCAGCAGCACGCCCGGCTCCCGGGCACAGGCAGGCTGCAGGTGCTGACATGCTGGGCAACATCGTCCTGGCAGGTCACTTCTGAAGCCGGTGGGGCACAGGATTCAAGACAAACACTGAACAATAGTGGCCAGGGATGGGAATGAAACAGGCCCTTGGTGGACACTCTTGCAAGGAAGCTTGGGAGGCAGAGGAAGGACGAGAGTAACAGGTGTTTATGTGATCTGTTCAAAACTCTGGGAATTTGATGTGGTGGATTACTCAGGGACTCGGGATGTCTTAACACTGGGTGATCTTCAGAGGTCATTACAAAGCAAGGATTCTGCACGATTTGAGACCAAAGTAGCGCTACAAGTGCCTGGCACAAGGAATGTACAGGTACACCGGTGTTCACAAATCCGGGACTCGCACGACAGGGCTCTTACACTGGGTACTCACCATCCAGCACTGGTGAAGGAGAGGCCCACACTCATGCAGAACACATGGACAGCGAGAGGCTGCCTAGTGAAGGGGTCCCAGTAAGGACTACGGGTGAAATAAGCGGGGAAGGGGCTACTCGGGCGCTGCTGAACAGCCCAGAAGCGGGGAGAGGGCACTGCCCAGGGGGCGCGGCGACCGGCGGCGGCCGCAGAACCCGGGGTGCGGAGCCCGGCACAAAGGCGGCCACTCGGAGAGGGGCGCTGCCAGAGGTGTCAGGGACCACGGGGCAGATGCCACCAGAGAGCCCCGTGCGCGACGGGCCAAGAGGGGCCGGGAAGGGGTCACGGAGCTGGCGGGCAGCGCGGCGCTCCCCGGGGCGAGCCCGGCGCGGGAGGGCAGCGCGGCTCCCGGGGAGCGGGGGCGCCCGCGGGCCGGGCCCCG